>ML376601.1:0-14622 GCA_005239525.1 Nicotiana knightiana | reverse complement strand
GGGGGGAGCAAACCTGGTTCACGGACATCCCAGATACGAGTAGTACAATCCCCAGAAGCAGATGCAAAAATATCAGCATGCCTTGGATTCCAAGCTGTGGAATACACACAATAAGCATGCTCCTTAAAAGTCCGTACACTAGCATTCCTATCCACTGTCCACAGCTTCACAGTATCGTCCCAAGAAGCTGACAAGAAGGAATCTTTTCTCACTGTATTATAATCTACAGCGTGCACCTCACGTGTATGTTCCTTGAAGGCACGAATCGGGTTGTTGGTGGGAGGCAAAGAAAGGTCGTAGAGTTTTACAGAACCATCGCCGCTTGCGGCGATTACGAGGGAATCGTGAGCTTCAGACCAGCAAACGTCGTAAACTCCGTCAGCGGTGTCGTAAGCGGCGATTTCCGATATGGGTCCGTTTGGAGTGAGCTGAAGAATGTGAACTCTGCCATTACCAAGGATGCCGAAATTCTGTGCGGTGGCGACGGCGATTTTGTTTTCGTAAAAGGGGCTGAATTTGACGGAGTAACCGTTAAAGGGGGTTCTGAATACCGGCATCTTAGTCGGTGGTTGGTAGTGCTGGTGCTGGTGCTGGTGCTTGGGGGATTAACCCTTTGGTTTATCAATGTAACTTTATCCGCTCGGGAATAGGAAATTATCTATAGACTACTTCAGCGGACGGACAGTACTTTGAGACCGTGAAATTGCCTTGGACCATGTTCAATCCAACCCAGTTCCTTAATTATTAGGTAGGCTAGGTTAAACATTTTTCACCTCAGCAGAGGTCTTCAAAATTATCTTTTGTCTCAAATATATCTATGAACAATTAAAAAATATTTAACGAACGGAGAATGATTAAATATATCCTTATACTATTAAAAATAATTTAAATATACCTTTCGTTATATTATCGGGTTATATCTGACCTTACCGTTATACTGTAATACGAATATACTCTTATTTGTCACAGAATGCCACGTGACTGTACCAAATTAAATTGTCATGTTCACTCTTTTTTTACCCGATTTACTTACAAAAAATACTATCCGCCCCAAGTTCCCTTGCTATGACAAAAACAAAAAATAAAGATTGTGCATTAATTATGGAAGGTTCGCCAGAACGGTTAAAAATGAATTATATAGAAACATCAAAATGGAACATACAAAGCTAGTAAACCCGATGAAGAAATAACAACACTCTCGATGAGACTATGGCAATAATAAAAATTTTCAATTTCTCTAACAATTTAATAAGTTTGGATATCAAGATTCTAGCAGATTTTCAAAAATATAACCCCAAAACCCATTAGCTTAATTTCAATACCACATCCCAAAATTTTGATTTTGAAAAATGAAGTAACCAACGGACAAACAATAAAAATCGCTTGAGACGCTGCTACAAAAGCGTTAGACAATGGAGCAGCGGTCAGAGGGAACATGCACGCAAAGGTCACCGAAAAATTCTTCGGCAAGATTCCGACCAAACACCAAGGTCGGAGTTTCAGCTATCTATTTCGTTTCCCTTCCGGATCCATAAAATAAAAGGAAAATATGAAAAAGAAGAGCAAATGACTCGCCGGAAAAATATATTTCCGGTCAAATCCAGTAAAATCCAGACCCAAAACTTTCACATCTCCGACCTCTTTTATGTATTCTCCTAGATCCGCATATAAATGTGTATATGGGTATAGAGAAGGAGAAGAGAAGGTGTGAGTTGACAAATCTGAAGGTTCTCCATGGTTTATGACGAGTTCGCCGATGGAGATTCTGGTCGTGGTCATAACAGTAAGGTGAGGAGAGAGAGAAGCAATTGGGGTGGACTTTGGGTCGAATGGTATTTTTTGTAAGTGAACCGGGTTAAAAAAAAGAATAGGTCAATTTAATCTTGTGCAGCCACGTGGGACTCCGTTAAAAATAAGGATATATTTATTTTATAGTATAACGATAAGGTTTGATATAACCAGATAGTATAATGAAGGATATATTTAAACTATTTTTGATAGTACAAGGACATATTTGACCCTTTAAAAATATTTAGAATATCTTCTTTCTCTCCTCTCCTTTTCCCTGCCTCTATCCAACCAAAAGCTTAGAGAGTGGAATATTGAATCCTGGATGCACGCCTTTGTAAAATTCGAAATTTAAATAAAATGTTCACGTCTCCATCTCCATTGACATAGCACCAGCAATGCATCCATAGAAACTGGACGATGATAAATTTGTATGGTAAAACAACATATCAATTAAAAAATAAAATTTTGTACAAATTTGATAAAAATTAAAGACATTTGCAATAATATATAAACTAAAAATAAATTTTATACAACTAATTATATAGTATACAACTTATTTATAAATTATCTACAACTTTTATACATCATTTTTACCCAATTAAATACAACTACAACATCATACAGCTTAAATACAATTCCATAAAAAATTTATACAATATATTTTTTATATGTATTTTGTATATGATTATTATATATTTTGTATGTGGTGTGTTCTTCTTCCTCTCTGAAATATATATAATTACAACATAGTACAACTTAAATACAATTTACATAAATCAACTCTAATCTTCACCAAACACCCTCAAAATTGAGATATAAAATTCATTCCCAATTATTTGCAACAACACTCGTCCAAACGAATAATATTTTTTGAAAATACGAATTCGAATTCAAAGCTTTGAAACTTTTTAATGGTTGTCAATGGTGGAGAGTCAAACACCTTAAAAATTTGTTGACTGACAACTTTAATTTGAACATCAATTGTGCAACATGAAAGAAAATTGCTAAGTGAAAACTCTATAGTAAAACGATTGAAGTCCAATGATGAATTCTCTGGGGGAAATGATAAAGTAGATGAGAAAAAGAAGAAAAATAGAGAAAATTGACGGAACAAAAATGTCACGATCCAAATTCAACTAGTCGTGATGGCACATATCCCAATCCGCTAGGTAAGACAATTTATCAATAATCCAACTCAAGGAGATCTACTGAGAAAATAAATGACAAAATAACTAAACTTTTATACAAAAAAATCCCATGGATTGGTAATACAAATCATGCCCTTCTAAGATTTAGAGTTTAGCAAACTGGTATAAAATAAATACATCATCTGTTTGAAATGTACATAAATAGATTTTTATAAATCTAAAGCTACCATGAACAAGAGGCATCTACAACCGGAACACAGGTAAGTCTTCAATGCCAGCTCCTTCCATCATAGTAACATCAACTCCAAAATCTGCACGCAAGGTGCATAAGTGTAGTATGAGTATAACCGGCCTCACGTACTCAACAAGTAACAAACCTAACCTTAGATTGAAAGCAGTGACGAGCTTAGACAACGGTTAGAGTCCAACACCAACATCCAAGAACAACTCGTAACAATATAATAAAACAATACAGGAAATACTCAAATATATGATGCTCAACTCGTTCGTAGTTACGGAAAATAGGCATGCTTTTCAGATATACCAAAAAAACCAAAATCTTTCACCAAAGTCACTAAATTGTGAGTATGTCAGAAAAATTGTTATTTTTCTCAAAAATATTCAACAACAGATAAGATGCTCCATTATGAGATAGCATGAGGAAAGTACATCTCTATGCCCACATGTCAATGTGTATGAGAAGTCATAATGTCACAATACCGTATAACATGAGGAAATTCATCTATATGCCTACATACCAAGTATGCATGTCAAATGTAATTCACCACGGTGATAAAATCATCTCGTGCTCTTGGAGTATTCAAACTCACTCAGCATGCTTAATCACTCAACACCTCCCAATCACTCAATACTCTCAATCACTCCCAATCACTCAACACTCTCAATCACTCGGCACTCGCACTCATCAGTACCTACACTTACTACCGGTATGTCTGATTTTGGAGGGGAGGATCCTACCCAAGCGCTAATATAAGCCAATCATGGCGTGCTGCGGTGTGCAATCGTATCCCATCATGAATCAATAAAACCTGTTGCGGCGTGCAGTCTCGTCCCATAAATATCACTCACAATCAGGACCTCGGCCTCACTCAGTCATCAATCTCTCTAATCTCTCGGGCTCACAAATCTCGTGCCAATCAGACCAAACAATGATAATATGATGTGACAACAAATAATAACAGAGACTGAAATATGATATGCAAATGAATGAATATGACTCAGTGTGTAATTACAACTTAAGCAAATAACTCGAAAACAAAAATGACCTCAGTGCGTCCCAACAGGATAAGCATATAGGCTAAACATGATTTTTAACATGGATCACCGTTCAATTACTCTAGCACATAGAAATTTCATGCATAGAAACAAGATTAGGTAACTACACAGTGTCACAGTATCAACCGAGTCATAATTCACACGGTGCATGCCCACACGCCAGTCACTTAGCATGTGCATCACTTCAACACCAAACACATAATATGTATATTCAGAGGGTCATACCCTCAATACCAAGTTTAGAAGTGTTACTTACCTCGAACAAGCCGAATCCAATACCGAACAAGCCAAACAATACTCTAGAAATGCCATTCCACACGTACCGGCCTCCGAACGGCTCGAAACTAGACAAAAGTAACTCAAGAACGTCAAATAATGTCAAAGAAAACAAACTCAATCGATAAAGGTGGAATCTTTAATCAAAAGTCCAAAGTCAACCAAAAAGTCAAACCCAGGCCCACACCTCGGACCCGACAAAACTCACAAAATCCAACAACTTATTTAATTACGAGTCAAACCATACTAATTTCACTCAAATCTGACTCCGAATCGATGTTCAAAACTCAAAAATTCACTTTAGGAAAGTTTACACAAAACCCCCCAATTTTTTCTTTTGAAATCATCAATCAAATATCAAAAATGAAGATGGAATCATGGAATAAAATTAATACCGAGTAGAAAATACTTACCCCAATCCATGTGGTGAAAATCGCCTCAATCCGATCTCCATAGTTCAAAATATGCTAAAATAAACTCAAAATCCAGAAATTTGTTTTTTAATGCACTGCCGAGGTCCCTCGTTGAGATCGCGGTCCCCAACATCGCGATCACGAAGGGTAAATTTGATTTCTAAAAACTAGACACCAAGAGCTACAACTTTGTTTTTTGATCATCTCCAAATTCCTTATAAACTGCAAGATATAAGCTTCCACAATTGGATGAGTGACAACATAATTTCTTCTTCGTGAACGCGAAACTCTCTCAGCGAAGGCGATTCACAGGCCTTTTTTTCCCATTTACTCCTCGTGAATGCAGCCCAAAGTCCGCGATGTTGTAGCTAAAAAACAGAAACTAAAAATGGCCTAGAAATGGTTCGAAACCACCCCGAAACTCACCCGAGCCCCTTGAGACCCCTGTCGGAACATAGCAACAAGTCTCAAAATATATTACGGACCTACTCGAAGCCTCAAATCACGCATATTAACATCAAAACCACGAATCGTTGATCAAGAAGTTCATAAACTTCTAAATCTGAATCAAGCGTCCTATTCAAGCCTAACCAATCCGGAATGAATCCAAATTTTGCATACAAGTTCCAAATGACATAACAAACCTATTCCAACTCCCGGAACAAAAATTTGAACCCGATATCATAAAGTCAACTCTCGGTCAAACTTATGAACATTCCAAACCTTCAAATTTCTGACATTTGCCAAATAGTGACGAAACCTTCTAGAAACACCCAAATGCGAATTCGGGCACAGGCCCAAGTCTAAAATCACCATCCAGGCCTAATAGAACCATCAAAACTCTGTTCCAGGGTCAAATACACAAAAGTCAAACTTGGTCAACTTTTCCAACTTAAAGCTTCAACAATGAAATTCATTCTTCAAAACTAATTCTGAATCACCCGAAAATCTAAACCAACGATACACACAAGTCGTAATACATCATACAGAGCTACTCATGCCCTCAAACCACCGAACAAAGTGCAAATACTCAAAACGACCGGCCGGGTCGTTACATTCTCCCCCACTTAAACATACATTCATCCCCGTTACATTCTCCCCCACTTAAATATACGTTCGTACCTCTCGCCCGATAAGAACCAAAGCCAAATTCTAAGTCGACTTCTGATATTATTCTTTAAAACATACCGTAATCAAACCCATTCTAGGTCCAATGACCTCATCTCATCAAACACAATTATTCTATTGACATGCCACACCAACACAACATAAAGCCACAAACTGTGCAATCCCTGCACCAATAAGCAACAATTCAAATGTACTCAAACATGGAAAATGACTCAAATGAGAGAACTGTCCCGCAAGCTCAACAAGTACCACCACAACGCAATGCTATAAACCCATCACAGATAGTAGGACCAAGAACACGAATCTAACACCAAGGATCATATCCCAACATAACCCCGCTACAATGCGTGACCCATCCATACACAGGTCTATATGAAATACCTCAAGCCACAATGCTCAAAATCAACAACCACATGCAATTCGACATTAAGTACAACCGTGCATGACCATAACCATGGAGAAGCAAATAACACAATATACCACAACCCGTAAAGGCCATAACTAAGGGCGCAATCAACCATTCCACACCTCAATCACCATCTCGCTCGAATTTCACCGCACGACCTAAATAGAAACACATCTAATGTGCAAGTAACCAACAGATCACAGCCCATTGTATCATAGAAGAGTAACACATAGAACATATCAGATACGAATAAGATCAATTTCTAATCGAATGGCACATCCCTCAACAATAGTAGTACAGAGTCAATCAATCCGACCAGGTGTAGAATAAACATCCTCATTAGCCCTAGCAATGAGCCCCCGGGTTAACCCTGGTCATCCACAAATAGATAAATAACTCTCCGAAAGTCCACAATGACCTAATCATAACACAAACTACCATCTGGCTAACTTTGGCCATATCTTCACAGTCCACAACCACGAAACAATTTGCTTCTGAGAAATCCCAGTCTCTAAATCCATAAAATACACGAATCACCAGAGCTGATCCCAACTCCACCACTTGAATGTCTAACACATCTCTCATGCATGATCATCCCATGAGGAATACTTCTATAATTCTTCCGTGCCACTTAACAAAAATCTGAATAGCAGTAGTCGATCAACCAGGCGAGTACCACAATACTAATGAAACATCCGTAAGTCAAAACTTAGTGCGCCTTCTGAATGTACATTCTTCTTAGATAATACCAAATAGTAGAAATATTTTTCTCACCATCTGAAATCGTCTGTGCTGCATAAACCCATGACCTCCTTTTGAAACTGAATCGTATACTTGCACATGCAAATCCTAATTTCACACCACGCACTGTCTCTATTAGGCCATCATATAAAAATAAGAGAACATCATTATCAAATTTGGGTCACAAGCATACTACATACTCAATTAGCCAAGAACCTTTCACTTGATCCTATCCAGTAGAAAATCACAATACGCAACATGCTCCTCACACCAGTAGGAAATATCCACCCCAAACTGTGGTAGAAACCATTAAGAACACTTTGAAATCCATTTTCACATAACCAAGTTATCAGAACTGAATCCCTCTAACTCAACCAAGCCAAGCACGTCGCCAAATCCAAGATTATTTCCACAAAACACTTCTAAAGCCTCACCTCATCCTAAGAACCAAAAGAACCGAGCATACCATTACCATACTAATCCAACCTACTACCAAGTTGTCCTATTTACTCTGAGTCTCTTTTGAATTGCCTTCAAGTTGAAACTTCTCCTCACCATAATACAACGATCCTTAACCTAAACTCACCACATGAGACCCTAGCATGAAACCACGTCGCCCTAAAGCCCATAAGCTACTGTATTACCATTTAAACACTTAAAATAACGCATCCGAGATACCCACTATGAAAAGACTTTATGTGAATCTAAAGCTGTTTCCTTTACCTTTCTAACACTGAAATGCAGGGTCCATACTGATACAAAAGTACTGCAAGCCCCGACACCATTCAATGCAAATATCAGATCTTTTCCATATACAAATTTGGAAAATTCTCAAATGCCACATATGAATCTTGAACCCATTAGAACCTCCTCGAGGGTCCTCCACCCTATCCAATATCAAATGCGCCGCCCAAAAGAGATGCACGATATGTGCTCCATTAGCACACCAACATCCAAAGAAGTAATTCATACCTCTAAGAAATCGAGTTAATCCCTACTCCATGCACGCTAAATCCGTCACAATTAACAAATTCAGATCATCCCATGATTTCCATTTACCCATAAAGTATAATATATCTCGTATCAAGAAATCTCCTCACTCGAGTCATCCTCGATCTCAACCTCTACAAGTCATACCTGATTCACAAGTATGCTTCATACCAAAACCAATACAACACATAACCATGCAATCAAATCTTTGATGGTAGACTCCCCCACTTGGCTCAAAGCCACAGAACAAAACATCAGGTAATGCGCAATACCCATACTCTATTACTGCCATAATCCCACACTAAAATCCAACTAAATCCTTCATAAGATCATGCAACACAAATCATAAAATACCTCAAATCATGTGTGAAGCTCGCATTCATCCTCGTGACAGTCAAGTCAAACTTCGCAACCGTTCCATACTCAAATCGCAACACATATAACCCACTGGTAGAAAGAAACTCTCCACACAATCATCATAAGGATCACACATCCGTAGTTTACCCCGCATGTGATAACCCACTTGCTTAGCCTCAAATTGACATCTTTTTATACCCTTTCACAACCACCATTACTACGCAATCACTTAATGTTCCTGAGTCTGAACTCATCCACAAGGCATGCGAATCTACTTCGTTCCACAAATAAACGATATGAAATATCCCTCAACACAATCATAACTCGAGACTGTACAACACATCAAGACAGAAATCAAGCACCCAATAGTCCTTTTCACATCTAAGACAAACTCTTCTCGTCACAGTCAAACTATTTGAACACATCCCGCAGTCACAATACTCATCATATAGCCATCCAACTACTCACCGAGCCACCAGTCCACTCATAGGAACACCACCGGACATAGAAGTTCAAAAGCATATGTTCACACAATTGAAACTATCGAGCCTAAGTTGTGGTTCAAACCGAGCCTCAAGTCCTCCAGACTGGTCCATCACCAAAACACAGAAAACACATCTCGTGCCTCATCCATGAAATCACAAGCCGTCGATGCACAGTTGATACCGAGCACATACACTTCAAGTGAGTGTGAAAAATTCAAAGAGATACGCTTCGAGCTGAATCAATGCAGCATGATAAGAAAGGAAAGATGGGAAATTTATCCTAAATGCCCTGTAGTTTCTCGAAGATAGTTATGAACGTCATCATACCGATCCACAAGACTCAACTAGACATTTGCTTATGACTCGTTGAACCTATGAAGCTAGAGCTCTGATACCAACTTGTCACGACCCAAAATCCAACTAGTCGTGATGGCACCTATCCCAAGCCGCTAGGTAAGCCAATTTATCAATAATCCAACTCAAGGAGATCTACTAAGAAAATAAATAATGAAATAACTGAATTTTTATACAAATCCCAAGGAGTAGTAGCACAAATCATGAGCTTCTAAGATTTTTTACAACTGGTATGAAAAAAATACATCCTTTATTTGAAATGTACATAGAAAATTTTATATAAATATAAAGCTACCATGAACAAGAAGCAGCTATAACCGGAATGCTTGTACATCTTCAATGCCAGCTCCCGTCATACACAACAACATCAACTCCAAAATTTGTACGCAAGGTGCAGAAGTGTAGTATGAGTAAAACTGACCCCAGGTACTTAATAAGTAACAAAACTAGCCTTAGGTTAAAATGAGTGACGAGCTTGGACAACGGTCAGCATCCAATACCAATAACCAAGAACAACCCGTAACAATATAATGAAACAGTACAAAAATACTCAACGACAAGATGCTAAGCTCGTTCATAGTAACAAAAAATAAGCATGCTTTTCAAGTATAACAGTAAAACCCAAATCTTTCACCGAACTCGCCAAAATGTGAGTATGTCAGAAAAACTGTGATTTTTTCCAAAAACTTTCAACAACAGATAAGATGCTTCATTATCAGATAGCATGAGAAAAGTACATTTGTATGCCTACATAACAATGTGTATGAGAAGTCATAAATGTCACAATACTATATAACATGAGGAAATGCATCTCTATGCTTACATGCCAAGTATGCATGTCAAATGTAATGCATCACAATGATAAACTCATGTGATCATGCTCTCGGAGTTTCCAACCTCACTCAATACGCTCAATCACTCAGCACCACCCAATCACTCAACACTCTCAATCACTCAGCACCTCCTAACCACTCAACACTCTCAATTACTTGGCACTCGCACTCGGTCATCAATCTATCCAGTCTCTCGGGCTCACAAATCTCATGCCAATCAGTCCAAACAATGATAACATGATGTGACACCAAATGATAATAAAGACGGAGAGATATGCAAATGAATGAATATGACTGAGTGTGTAATTGCAATTTAAGCAAATAACTCAAAAGAAAAAATGACGTCAGTAGGTTCCAACAGGATAAGCATATAGCCTAAACATGGTTTCTAACTTGAATCACAGTTCATTTACTCTAGCACATAGAAATTTCATGCATAGAAACAAGATTAGGTAACTACATAGTGCCACAAAATCAACCGAGTCATAATTCACACAGTGCACGCCCATACGCCCATTACCAAGCGTATGTGTCACCTCAACACCAAACGCATAACACATATATTAAGGGGTTTATACCCTCAACACCAAGTTTAGAAGTGTTACTTACCTCGAACAAGTCAAATCCAATACCGAGCAAGCCAAACAATACTCTAGAAATGCCATCCCGTGCGTACCGACCTCTGAACGACTCGAAGCTAGACAAAAGAAAATCAAGAACGTCAAATAATGCCAAAGAAAAAAAACCTAATCGATAAAGGTGGAATCTTTAATCAAAATCCCAAAGTCAACCAAAAGGTCAAACTCGGGCCTGCACCTCTGACCGAATTATCTGTATCTTCTTGGGCAACGATCCTTATCAATTATAGCAACCATCTTCCACCAAACTCAAACTTGGGTAACTTTGAGATAAAGTTACTGTCTTGTACAGAGGTACAAGTATCAATCATGAGGAGCTGGTTCTTCAAAATAGTTAAGCAGCTACTTTGAGGACATGGTTCTTTGAATGTTTAGTCATACTTTGTTAATCATCAAAACTTCAATACTCAACAAATTCCCCTTTTTTGATGATGACAAAATTTTTACACAGCAGAACTGGGTAATCACATCAAAGAACCATATAATCACAACAAGTACTATTGACAAACATGTATGTTCAAAACACACAACTTTCCAACCTTATCTTTCCCCTTTTGGGATCATAAAAAACAGACAAAAAATGTTAGACATTAAGCACAGATAATGTAAGATTTAAGGCCAAAAAAGCTACATCACAAGCTTAAGAAAAGGCAAATAGACTAGGCTAATGATCCAATATAGTACAAAGCAGTAAAGTAGAGCAAAATGAGATACTAAGTAGTGCCAAAAGAAGCGGGGGGGGGGGGCTTGTATTCATCATTAGAACAAAATAAACTAAGAATACTGCAAACCACTCAGACTAAGACAAAAGGAACAAAAGATAAGGCATCACTGGAATAACAAAAGAACTAAGGACACTCGGAAGGAACGAGTTCGTGGGTGAGAAGCTGAGGGGGTCAAATATTTCACAAGGGTGACAATCTGTTGAGCATGAGCTTCCCTATCTCTTCTAATCTCTTCCCTGAGTTGCTTTGTTACCTTTCTCAGCTCATTATTGTCTTCACAAAGCTTGACATTCTCTTCAACATCCAACTCCAATCTCTTGCTGAGCTCTGAAACCCTACTACTCCCAGGTAGAATAACATCTTGTGGGTCCTCTAGCTGTGATCTCCTCATACCCACACTACTTAAGGGTAACATCCAAAACGTCATTATGGTTTACAAACTTAAGATCAGCTAAGGCAATGTTGAGCTTTTCAAACAACTCAGTCAACATGAAACCATATGGCATATCATGCTTGGGTTTGGAAGTATCTGTAGCTCTTGCCATGTGCTGAATCATCAAGCTAGGAAGATTGATAGGCCTACCAATGTCAAGCAGCTCCATCATATCCATGTGTTGATTTTGAAGCTTTCACAAAGATCTTCCTGGATTTCTTCCCTACATCTAATAGTGGCACATCATCTTCATCTCCAGTTTTTTCTAAAGGGGCTTTGACAGTGTTTCAATTGCCATGGAACCTTCAGATTCCGCATTCACATTCCACTCTTCTTCCTCACTCTCTTTATCACCTCCTTCAATCTCACTTACTTTTTCTTGATCCTCATCCTCACTTTCAGAAACCTCCTCTTCTTCACTATGATTTACTTCTTCTGCAGAATCATTAGCATGTCCACCTGTCTTATCCTCTGTATCACTCTTCTCCTCATCTCCAGATGCTCCCTCATTCTCACTCTTTTCTTCTTCATTGGCTATGTTTTGAGCATCATGTTCCTCATGATTGTTCGCAACTTCTTCTTATTTTTGACCTCCATCACCTTCCTCATCCTCAGTCCAACTAAAAGAAAGGTCATCGGAAGCCTCCTTTTGCACATGTTCTTCACTTACTTCCCCCTCAACCACATGCTCCACATCCGTTGTATCTACCTGTTGGCCCAAGTAAAGGTTAGTTTTGAAGACTGACAAAGGAACTCAGGCATGAACCAGGTCCATCCTCCAGGTCCTTCCCTTANATAATTCACAATTAATTACTGAAAAATCAAGCAATATTCATAAAATCAATTGATTTATTGGGATTTTATAGGACGATACGGCGAGTAAAAATCACATGCTCACAGCTGCCCCTCTTTGCTCGGAAACACGAAGAGTTTTCGGGCTAAGACAAAATGAGCGGCCATGAACGACTTTCACCTATTCATATGTTCCATTGTGAAGCGTTTTTGAAAAGTTTGACCGAACCCTACTTCAAAGGTTTCCTACATATCCTTGGTTATAAAGGAATCAGGTCAGTGTAGTTCTGGAAGTTTTGGCAGCTGGGACTACCGAGTAACTGTGGTTTCACTGCAGTTGCTGCTGCGGATCTCCTTGTTACACCCAAAGTAAACAAGACGACAGACTAAACTAAAACCTATCAGCTGCTAGTTACAAGATCTTTATCTAAGACCTGTTCTTGAATCTTGATCTTCTGCTAACTCTGACCTGGATCTTGATGTTTGTTAGCCGCAGGTGTTGGTTTCGTCTCTTCGCTTTTCGGACCAAGGCAGGATATACTGAACGGATGACTTCAATCTCGTCCTGAATAGTCCATATCTTTTCCGCATCTGCTATTTTGGATTCAACCTTCTCTTTCTTCTTTTGTTTTTTTATTTTGGATTGAAACTTCTTCTTTTGGTCGTCTCGAATTTATTGTGACCTGCGCAAAATCAAAGCAAACGAACGAAATTTTCTGCCCCAGTTTTCACTAGGAAAATTCCGTGAGTTATTTTAATGAAATCTATGCTAATTTATTGTTGAAAGCAATGAAAAGTTGGGATTGGTGCACCCGGAGTTATTGTGGTTACCCTATGCCTAAAGGAAAAACCAACTAGGGAGTGGAGACCCTATGTTGGAAAGAAAATTGACAAGTTATGTCGTGGTCAAGAAAAGATCACCAGGCTATGCCGGTGTCTGTGGAAGGATCAACGGGTTATGTTGTTGTCAAGAAAGAGATCACCAGGTTATGCCGATGTCTGGAGAGGTCAACAGGTTATGTTGTCGCCTGAGAAAGAGATCATTGGGTTATGCCAGTGTCTGGAAGATGATCAACAGGTTATGTTGTTGTCAGGAAAAGAAAAGATCACCAGGTTATGCCGTTGTCTGGAGAGGTAAACAGGTTATGTTTTTACCTGGGGAAAAGGGATCACTGGGTTGTTCCAGTGTCTGGAAGTGATCAACAGGTTATGCTGTTGTCAGGGGGATCACCGGGTTTTGCCGGTGTCCGGGGAGGTCAACAGGTTATGATGTTGCCTGCAAAAGAGATCACTGGGTTATGCCAATATCTGAAGTGATCAACATGTTATGCTGTCGTCAGAAGGATCATCGGGTTATGCCGATGTCCGGGAGGTCAACAGGTTATGCTGTTACCTGAAAAAGAGATCACTGGGTTATGCCAGTGTCTGAAGTGATCAACAGGTTATGCTGTAGTCGGAAGGATCACCGGGTTATGCCGGTGTCCGGGAGGTCAACAGGTTATACTATTGCCTGAAAAAGAGATCACTGGGTTATGCCAGTGTCTGAAGTGATCAACAGGTTATGCTGTTGCCTGAAAAAGAGATCACTGGGTTATGCCAGTGTCTGAAGTGATCAACAGGTTATGCTATCGTCAGAAGGATCATCGGGTTATGCCGATGTCCGGGAGGTCAACAGGTTATGTTGTTTCCTGAAAAAGAGATCACTGAGTTATGCCAGTGTCTGAAGTGATCAACAAGTTATGCTGTTGTCAGCAGGATCACTGGGTTATGCCGGTGTCCGGGAGGTCAACAGGTTATGCTGTTGCCTGAAAAAGAG
>ML376599.1:0-18506 GCA_005239525.1 Nicotiana knightiana | reverse complement strand
CACCAGTAGTCATGAAGCTTAGCTCTAATAGAGGATCAATAAAGTAGGAAGAATAAACTCCACATAGATACGTAATATATAAGGAAACATAGCAAAAAGCAAGAAACCTATTGAAATTCCAAAACACACCAGTAGTCATGAAGCTTAGCTCTAATAGAGGATCAATAAAGTAGGAAGAATAAACTCCACTATTCCACAGTTCTGCAGCACAGAAGAGAAATGCACTTGTTGATACATTGCCTGGCGACCGTCTTTTGAATACATTTGGAAAATTACCCTCTAGAGCACTAAATTAAACACTACTAAGAAAATACATAGAACTTTAATATCTAAGCAAATTCTCATTGACTGACTACTGAAATTTAGAAATAAATCCAAAAAACTACAATTCATGCAATCTAGATGAAGCACCCAGGGATGCAAACACAGTCATGAGCAGACTATAAAGGCTGATTCTAAAGAGATAAACTTACAGATGCTTCATCAACCAAGATGGATGGCAATTTCTTCTCAGTTGCAACTACAACACCATTAGCAGCTGCAGTCATCCAATTAGACAAGCGAGATCACTATAAGGATTAGATAGTTATTGACAAAAAGAGGAGAACATAGCTATCTAATTTTGTTAGAAGGAAACTTTTTTATGACAGGTTGGACGACTATATTAAAATGTCTTATCACATAACAAATACATATCTTGACTAAATTAAAGGACTTAGCAGGGGAATGTAATAGCATCATCTATTTTGAAAAAGCCATTGAGATCTAAATCAGTTGTGACAGGTCAAACTGACAGATACTTGAAAATAGAGAGCTTCTTTCTGTGGCATTCTCTACATCAAATTTGACTATGATTTCATGATACATGCTTCCTTTTTTTTATAATGATTTCATGACACATGCTGACGGGAAGCGTTTTTGTTTTTATGTCAATACTGCCGGACAATGCGAGTTACTCATACGAACGAGTTACACTTATAACGGCTAGAGCGACCTTTAATCCCCAGTGATGTTTGGCCCGATCCAACCGCCGTCAAGGCATGTTCAATCTGAACCAGCTTTCCAGATGGATTATTTCACAACAAATCACTATAAGTGAATCGCACTTGATTGGAGGAAAGTATACATATAGAGAGGATATACACACAACAACTTTTCAGCCCTACCTGAAAGTGGTAAGTGAGAAAGAGTACTGACTATCACCCATTTGAATAAATGCTAGTCTTCAATAGAAACCCTGAAAAATAATGGGCCAAGGAAATGAACTATTAGTTGGAGATTATGCGTCAGTGACATAATTTTGAGGCTATCCTATTCTTTAGTTGCTAAGAAATTATTTCTTTAGTTGAGGATCAATGGTGCACGGTTCGCAACTCTTGGATAGTGGGCCCGCCCCTCTACACTTCTCTACTAAACTACTAGGATTTTGCCAGGGCAAGGTTTGAACTCGTGACATTCGCTTGACCCACACATCAGGTGTTTGCACTCTTGCCAGTTGGTAAAGAATTATTTGAACACGAACACGAAACGTACCAAGAAATTGCCGAAGACAATAATCAATCACAGAACTCTTTCAAGACAGAAAAAATTAGTTTAGACAGAACTAAATTAGTGTTTTTTCTAATTCTCGCTCTACTTTTTGTTTTCTAGTGACATCCGGGACAGCTCACGAGCACCTCGTCAAATCACTCTCAACCTGCCTAAGACAGATCTTTAACCAAAAAGGGAACTGATTTTTCTTTTCTTTTTTTTTCTTACACTAAAGAACCTTTAATACATAACTTACAAGTCTAGGTCAAGATCAAAAAACACTAAAATTCAAAGGATGAGAGTAGGAGTAGGTCCAAGAAACCTAATTGGGTTCTCTTTTTTCTCCTTTTTATGAGAAAAATGGAGAACACCAGATTAAAAAAAAATGAAAGTTTTTTACTTTTTCTATTCCTCACTGAATTCGTAGGTCCAAACATTATGCTAAATTTCTTGTTAGGGCAAAATTAACAAATCTAAGTAAGTTAAAATTGAAACCCCAGGTAACACGTAATGTTAAGTTCATAACAATAGCATCTGATTCACACATTTGGCCAAGGAGAGACAATACACTTCAGCTCGAATCAAATTAACGGCGAGAACACTAAGCTTGAAGAGTTAAGATTACAACAAAAACAACGAACCCAGTTTGGTCCCAACATGTGGGGTTTGGGGAGGGTAGTATGTACGCAGACCTTACCCCTACCTAATGCAGGCAGAGAGACTGTTTCCAATAGACACTCGGCTCAGGAAGGACAAGAAGAAGAAGAGGGAAGCAAGGAAGAAGAAAAAAAAGATAATAATAATAATAAAAATAATAAATAATAAAAAACATAATAAAAATAAACAGTATCCAATAATAGCAACACAGAATACAATACCGGAGTCGAATAAAAACACATACCGTAATAAAAATCAAAGAATATCTTCGACCTATCGGTGAATACTATAAACTACCTACTAATCTTCTACCTTAATCCTCGACTTCCACACCCTCCTATCAAGTGTCATGTCCTCAGTGAGCTGAAGCAGCGCCATGTCTAGCCTAATCACTTCTCCCCAGAACTTCTTAGGCCTACCTTGACCCCTTCTCACACTCTCCATGGCCAACCTCTCCACCTCCTGACAGGGGCATCAATGCTTCTTCTCCTAACATGTTCGAACCATCTCAGCCGCGACTCTCGCATCTTGTCCTCCACGGAGGCTACTCCCATTCTGTCTCGGATAGCTTCATTCTTAATTCTATCTCGCCTGGTACACCCACACATCCATCTCAACATTTTCATCTCTGTTACTCTCATCTTCTGCACGTGGGAGTTCTTGATTGGCCAACACTCAGCCCCATACAGCATAGCGGGTCGAACCACCACTCGATAAAACTTACCCTTAAGTCTTAACGGCTCTTTCTTATCACATAGAACACCGGAAGCGAGCCTCCACTTCATCCACCCCGCTCCGATGCGATGTGTAATATCTTCATCAATCTCCCAGTTTACCCTGGATAATAGACCCGAGATACTTAAAACTCGCTCTCTTGGGGATAACTTGAGCATCAAGCTTAACCTCTACGTATGCATCATAGGTCTCACTGAATTTGCACTCCAAGTACTATATCATCGGCAAATAGCATGCACCAAGGCATCTCCCCTTGGATGTGACGCGACAGTACATCCATCGCCAAGGCAAACAAAAATGGGCTAAGAGTCGATCCCTGGTGCAAACCTCATCACCACAGGGAAATGGTCCAAGTCACCACCCACAATCCTCACCCGAGTCTTAGCATCATCATACATATCCTTAATCACCCAAATGTACGCTTCCGGAACGCCGCTAACCTCCAAACACCTCCACAGGACCTCCCTCGGAACTTTATCGTATGCCTTCTCAAGGTCAATAAACACCATATGTAGATCTTTCTTCCTTTCCCTGTACTGCTCCACTAATCTCCTTACCAGATGAATTGCTTCCGTAGTCGAACGCCCCGGCATGGATCCAAACTGATTCTCGGAATAAGACACGCACTTCCTCACCCTGGCCTCCACCACTCTCTCCCAAACTTTCATTGTGTGACTCAATAACTTGATACCTCTATAATTGTTGTAATTTTAGATATCACCCTTGAAGAGTTAAGATTAATAGGAAAAAATAGAAGATAGAAAGATGGATTACCGGATTCCGGTAGTAAACTTAACGGAGGCGACGAGCAGCGCCGGAGAACGAGTAGAAAATAGGGAAGTGCGCGAGTATTGGAGCGTTAAGTAGGATATGGGATTCAATGTCACAGTTCAGACTCCGCCCTTCTACTTTACTTCTTGTCTTGGAGAAAAAGAAAATTGATTTTGTCCTTTAAATATATTGACGCCATTATTTTTATTTCGAAAATTGGATATAAAAGTTATTAAATTATCTATTATTGTATGCTACTTAGATCATTTTTAAATATCAAATAGTTTTTTTCAGGATGATTAAGAAATCAACGCTTATATATTTATATACCAATAATTTAAGAGAAAAATATCGAAATTACCTGTGAGTTATATGAAAGAATTTACGTTGCTCGTCCTTAATAATTTTGGTCAAATAATCTGCGTCATTAAAGTGAGCTAAATTTGCCTTTACTAACTAACAATCAGAATGCTTCGTGTCTACATCACACTTACTTGGGTACATCACTTCTTCGGACTCCGCATAAACGTGAGATGTTTCGTGCACTTTATTAACAAGTATGCAACTATGAAGACCAGGTATTTAAGTTTTGGTCATCGATTTTCATTTCTTCATATATTCAAATAGGTTTCTTCATATATTATTTTTCATGTAGAAAAATTGATTATTCGATTATATTCATACACAGAATAAATTACGAAGCCTAGTTCTTATAGGACTTCACTTTATACATTCCTAGTATTGGCCAAAAAAATATTTTTGATTAATTTAATTAAACTAATTTATTAATCTCATTACAAATTTACAATTACAATTTATTGATGAATCATCCAAACAAATGAATCAACATTATCGTATTGGATCAACACAATATATATATATATATATATATATATATATATATATATATATATATATATATATATAGCGTTTTGACACTGTTTTTTTTTTCTCTCTCTCTTTTCGTTCTTAAAATTAAAGAATTAATATTTGGAAAGCTTAATTAGTGAAAACTCAAAATGAATCTCATTTATTGATGTCAAGTTCCTCTAAAATATCATTTCTCGATTCATACCGATCATTCTTGCGCATAGTGTACCATACTAATTCTCTTTGTATTTCTACACCGAAAGAGAATAAACTATCAATTAAGCAACAGGATTTGAATTCACAGTAGATAAAAGGTGCAATATTAAATAGGAAAACTTACTTGTATAAAGAGTATATATGATCTTACAAGAAATGATGTAGAATTCACAAAACAACTCTTTGAATTCTGCTATCTATTACAAATGTGATCCAACTTAATAGTTGATAAAAAAAGAAATTCCACTTCTAATTAGTGGCAAATTCCTTCTATCTTCTGCAAGATCCTGCACATGAGGTGTAACTAGATCGATGTCAAAATCTTTAGAGACTACCAAGCTTGATACTATCAGAAAACATAATATAAAATTTATGACAATATAAAGAGTTTTACATTATAAAAGTAATTTAACAATGTTATAATAGGTTACTTATTAATTGTTTAGGTTACCAATCAATGCTTATCGACGATTACATTTTAAGTGATGTAATTGTATAAATATTTTTTATATCGTCAGTAAAGATAAGCTTAAACTCCACCATCCAAATATGGTCTATAGACTTCTAGTTCATATGCGGGCTATAAATATGTGTTAATGTGTCTTACTATGTAAAGAACTAATCCATTTAATAAATATATATTTTTTCAGTTATCCAAAGTAGTAAGAACACTCCAAAATATAGAGATCAAAGTCTGAGAATTTAATTTTTTTGTGAACAATATTGATTTTGGGCAAGTACCTTCTTTCATCAGACATGATTTGTATGTATATATCTCTATGATTGAGTGTCCATATTGACGCGAAGAGAAAGTAACATTTTGGTATTCGAGATCTACTGACTTTGACTATTAGATTCGCATCATACAGAGTTCATTAAAAAAGGAAGCGCCTCACTATCAAAAGTTTCTCCATACTCAAGATTTGAACTCCAGACATTTAATTAAGGATGAAGTAATCACGTTTATTCTATGTGATAACCCTTTGGATATGGAACTGTTGTTCATGTTAAGAATGATTTTAAAGAAAAACTGAGATGCCTCAGAATCTCCATATATTGAGTCTCAATTCTCCACAAAGCAGACATCTTCCATAGGAACTAATAGAGGACGAGTCAAATGATTATTTGAAGCAAAATGTAATAATGCTGTATGTATGTAAAAATAAACTTGACACGTGGATTAATGATGCGCTCACAAATGGAACAAGTTTTAGAATAATAAAGAGGAGCGGAGATTGGAAGAAAGACATGGGGAAAACACCCATAGGGGTTGTTTACAAAGAGATCGTACCTGACTGGAAAGAAGAGATGGGCGCGGAATGCGCAATTAAATATTACAAATAAGAAAGATTCAATAATAACCGCAGATATGGAAAGGAAATCGATATGATCCCTGATTTAGCACGATTGGTTATTATTACCATAGCCGTTATAAATTATTCAAGTAACGGGATATCAATTGATAACGAGAGGAAATTAAATATGACAAAGCAGTTACGTATTGTATCTTAACTCCCTTACCATATGTTGTACGATCATCAAGAAATTCACAAATATATTTATCAGTACTTTATTTTCATTCTCTGCTTAATTAAAGATTCTTACTTTCAACTCTTGGAAGGATGTTACGATTATCAGTAAGATTTTCTTTTCTTTATTCTCTTACAATTTATTTAGATAGTTGTCACACATCGTTTCATAATGTATCATATTGTATTGTATTGTACTCTATTGTATTGTATTGTATCGTTTGGTGAATACAATATTTGGATAGATTGTATCATTTGTCATTATTTCATGATATCATGCACCAACAATATGAAGAATAAATTTGTAATTTTATAAAGAAAAATTATGATAAGGGGTAAATTTATTATATAAAAGGTAGGGTAAATGATAAAATAAAATTATTTAATAATAGTGAAGGGTGAGATGAGAGAAAAAAATAAGAGAATGATGCAGCCACACCAAATCAGTCGTTATATAAAGTGGCACATTTCGTCGTTACGTAACGACAGATTTAACGATACGATACAATAAAATTTAAGTAACAACCAAAACAAATATTGTATTTAAAGTAACAACACGATGATACAATACAACAGGACCATCCAAACAAGTTGTTAATATTTGGTTTCTATTATATATTCTTCTATATCAGGAAAAGTGTAGCAAAATTGATTATTAAAAACTCGATTTATTTTATTATTTGCTTTGACTACAAATACTAATTTTTGGTTAAACAAATGCTCTATTCTATTACTATACATAATCTGATAAAATCTTAATTCCTAATCTAAATCCTGATTGTTTGAAAAAGGCAATTCTTCTTTTAATTTCGTACCATCAAATTATATATATAAAGAAGGGTTTGTCTTCTTCAAACAGATAAACATGTAGCAGCTTCAATACTGACTGAAATTACAGAATCATGACACACAATTGTTTGTTTTATTGAAAAATATAGAACATTCCGACAAATAATTGAATTAGTGTGATGCCCCACAAGATCCAGTATGAACAGTAAGCAATCTTGTAAACATAAAAAAGGACAACTAAACAATGCAGATTCAAAACCTTCAATAGGCTGATTTTAATTTTGAGTGCTCATTGGTAGAAGATATATCATTTTAATACTACCAAAAAAGTTAAACAATTGGAGCTCTTTAATATCTATATGGTTTTCTCGTACAGGATAAAAAGATTTTCAATGATGATTCTTTTAAAATCCAATGCAAAATGCCCCCTTTTTCCAAAAAAAAAATACAATAAAATTGCATGGTGGAAACAAGATAAACCTTGATTCATGCATGAAACCATATTATATGAATATAACTTATACAAATTGAGAGTGTAAAAAATATTTACACCTAAGTGAATCTTAACTTGTAATATGTAGCAGGTTAGTTAATATTTTTTCAGGTTACTATTAATATTATCGTAAAAATTTATCTCTAGTTACCTAATAAGTGATCTTATTGTATAAATATTATTTCTACTGTCAATGCGTAGAATTTAAACTCTTAAATAGAATGTCAATTCTGAAATATATACTTTGATAACAAAATTCAAAAGCGTATATATTGTACGTCAAATGACTATTTATGGCTGTGCAGGGGGGCACAAAAATCTTCAGAAATCCAAGAAGAATTAAACAATAAACTGACATATAATCTATCTGGGAATTGTTTACTATATTCAGATCTTACTGCAGACAGCTTTATTCAGAAAGTGAGGAAATTAAATGGGTAAATTCTTGACCTTTCCTGTTGGAATTCCTTCTCTTTTCTGTTTTGTCATGTTTCAAGTTAATTGAACAGTATTATGATATAATCTTTGTTGAAACTTGTACTAGTATATTGTAAGTAATTAACCAGTTGACTGTCGATCGATAAGGAATTAGTTTTTGCATTTATCTCAAGTATTTTTAGGGTTTGAGATAAAAGACCGAATCTTTCCCGTCTTTATAATCGACAGAGGTGAATCCAAATATCTAAAAGTAGTGAGTCGAGAAAGAAAATATATGATCTTATATATTAATTATATACATTTTCATATTTATATACATAGTTTTTGAGCGGAAAGCAATGAATTTGGTTGAACCCGCAAAATTAACTTACCCTAGAACTATTGAGTTTGTTAGTGAAATGCAGGTGTCTACTTTTCTCTTCCCTAAGATCACTCAGATCTAGTGATGGGGTACTCCATATGAAGTTCATCCTCTCACTACATTTGAGGGAAGTAAGAGCTAATACTCTCGCTCTATCATGTCACCTAAATGATAATAACTTATGATATTAATTTGTTCGAAAAAATTAAAATCATAATCTAGAAATATAGCAGGCTATTTGTAATTATAGCAAGAGTGATTGTATAAAAATCTTTTATCCTGTTAATGTATGTGTGTGATAGATCTTACAATAATCTAACAAATTATAAGACATGTTATTTGTTACAACAAGTTCAAGTTTAGTTATTGTATAAAAACTTATTATAATCTAGAAAATAAGACAGATTATTTCAGATATAGCGGCTATACTCCTATAAAGTGCGTGAAAGATGGATGTTACCATTTTGGAGGGGGAGGCAGACGGGCATATTAGTGGATCAAGAAAATGAGGCTGCAGAAGTGGAATCATCATCTCCTTTACTGGGGCTAGCCTTCTTTTGCTTCTTCTTATACGCAATGCCACGGGCCTTAGCTTGACACTCCTTCACTCCCCTAAGATACACACGAATAGCGGTACTAGCAAATGGATTCGCCTCAGGTGAGCCGCCATTTTCTTCGTAGGCGGCTCGAAGCCTACCGATGAGTGCATCGAGGCTTCCCCATGCTTGTCTGAGAGGACAAGTACAAGGACCCGGTGGCTCGAGTTGTCCGTAGAACATACAACCTTGTAAGTGAACCTTAGTCTTTCCAAACTGGTCCAGGTACCGAAGAAACTCTAGTACATGGTTGCTATTACACTGAGATAGCGCAATCGGTTGCCTTTGATTCCTCAAGTACTGATTAAAAGTATTCCAATCTCGTCGTTTTTGAGATTCGTATCGACTAGGTGTTGCTATTTGTTGATCTCTTGATGATCCCTCACCCAAATCTTTGCCTCTATCACTACTTGACATGACTAGATCGAGAGGAATTGAAATGGATCGAGAATATTTATCTATTTGTGTGTAAGTCTATATGTGTGAAATATATATGGAGAGTTTAAACAAAGGTTGAAGGAAACAGGTGAAAATGGAGGGATGAAATTGTTGAAATCGCATCAATATGGGCCTATTGAATGGACAAGAAATGGGCCATCAGTTGCTTTCTGCTGCTTCTTTTTTCTCATCATACGTTTTATTAGCCTTTTTTCATTATAATTTGTTTAACATTACCGAGCAGAGGGTATATATATCGGAGAGAGTCTCTCTACATTCATCTTTTCTCACTCGAAAGTATATCGGAAACAGTTTCTCTACCTACAAGGCATGGTTACGTAAGGCGCATATATTACCTTCCCAAGACTCCACTTGTAAAATTATTTCACCCCAATTATATAACTGTTTGACTAGCTAAATAAAGTATTTAAAAGAATATATAAAACTATTCGATGATTAATTAAATACTTAAGTTAAATACATCCACCTAAATTATTCAAAGTAATTTTTGTTTGACTGGATTATAGTGGAAGGTTTGAATATGGTCCGGATAATACGATCAAGCTACAGGTATCTCCTATAATTGGAGTAGTATTTTTGGCTGTCCTTTTCAGATGCAACTGGAATATTAGGTATGCATATAGGTCGTTGAGACTTTGACTACTATAAGAGTATGTTTTTTTGGTTTTCAATTCGGTAGCTGGTATTCGCATTGAGATCTCGTCAAATCCATATTTGCATTGAAAAGTCACACTTGAAGGTTTTTAACTCGAACCTATAACCTCATTATTAATCACTCTACCAAAATTCTTGTTGGTTACTGTAGGAATATGTGAGAGGTAAGTTTTTTTTTTCTTTATAGCCCGCTTGAAAAAGACTACACATTGTTTATTTGAAAATAACTTAACATTATTTTTTTTTTTATTCTACTCTTAATGACATGTTTTTATAGCCAAAAAAATATTATAACATATTTAAGACTATAAGTTTAGGAAGTTATCATTTCTTTCTTAATTTTATATATATCATGTCAAATACCGCCACGTAAATTGAAATGGAGAAAATAGTGTTGCGTATATGTTTTGATTTTGAATTAGAGATCTTTTATTTATTTCTTTAAGGATGTAAAGCGATTTTATTTACTTATAATAACTAAACAACATTTAGTGCGATTTTATTTTGAATTAGATATCTTCTAATTCGATATCTAATTCGTGTAATCTCGCAAATATTTATGTCTATAATTAAAACTCTATTTTGGTTGTTTTTTTAAATTTCTATATTTATTTTTTGAAGTATCTTTTGGTGATCGAGTGGAAGTCTATAATAAATAGAGAAAGGTGAAGAAAGAAAAGGAAAAAAGATCTTTGTGTTATAAATAAAGTTTTATTTAAGGTAAATATCTATATTTTAGAGAGATTTTAGAAATTTTACTTGGTGGCTAGGTTACTTTTTTCTCTATAAATAGAGGGGTCATATTCCATTATTCCCAAATCAATAAGAATTTTTTACTGCAATACTCTTCTTCTTCTTTTATTGTTTTATAACGCTTCGTAACATTTAAAGTGCACACTTTTTTTTTATGTAGGATGGAATTGCAACCAACAGTTTGCCTCGTAAATTATTATTATTATTATTATTATTATTATTATTATTATTATTATTATTATTATTATTATTTTCCAATTAAAATTAAGAGAGTTATTCCTTTGATGATTATGATAATCTCTAATCAAATTAAATCTATCTCCCCCGGTCAAATTAGTCAAACTGACCACATGTTTTAGAAAACAAAAGGAATTGGCCTTGAATATTTTAAAAATAAATTCAAGAGAGAATAACAGAGATTCAAATTGCTCTTACTTAATCAGACTTGAAGATTTTTCTGTCTTTGAGTTCTATACTGAAGCAAAGGTCGGAAGCAGTTTGTATTAATAATGACTAGCCCGTTACTATTTAGATTTTCTTTTCTTAACTTAGGGTTAGAAAATACTTCTACACTATATTTACAAACAAATCAATTAATTTAATTTTAAGAGTTATACCCTGTATAGGCCAAAATTTGCTCTAAGGATATTAGCATATGGCCTTAGGGAAAGAATTGGTCGAGGTCGTCCAGGAAGCAGCAAGGTTCGTGACCGAGGTGTCAATCATGACTGAGGTTGAAGAGAATATTCCATCAAAATATTCTCTTCACTTGTAAAATTGGGATTTGTTAGGGACATGTCTTGTATAAATAGAAAAAGAGATAATGTGAGAAGGCATGTAAGACTGACCGGAGAAAAAACTCTTCAGAAGAAGATTTTCTCTCTAGCAAAGATACAAACTTTACCTTTTCATCAATATTCATACTAACATTATTCCACACTTTTCCATCAGATCCGAGAATAACTCAGACGTTCCAGGATTTGACTGTCACTCTCATTATTAGTGGGAACAATCATCTATCTCATTCATTATTGAGTGAATCGTACTCTCTATCTCTATTTACTTAAACGTCGTTTGTTGCTATTTATTACTATGATTCTCCCATTATTGATCATGCCTGTTTTGAATATCAAACGTACATTACCTTCGATCACATAGTGACGCTATATATCTTACGTTATTCATGTTGTCAAGTTTAATATATAAAAATATTATCATTAATTAAGTTTAACCCTCCCCCTCCTCCCCCCGCATAAAATTAAATAGTTTAATCAAAAGTTTATACTTTTTGGTCATGCCGTTCAAGTCCGGAAACAGCCTCTTGCAGAAATATAAGGTAAAATTTCATACAATACATTTTTGTAGTCCGGACATTTCCGAACCGATGCATACCAAAAACTTAGTGCACTGGACTGTTATTTCTTTTTTTTTCTTTTTTTAGTTACACGCGAGGGACAAATACCAAATCGGGCTATTGCACCCAAGTGAACTAGAGATCAATGAAAATAAAGGTGTAAAAACTATGAGAAATATGACCTATTCTTGCAGAAGGTAACAGTAGTGTCCAATAAAATAATCGAAGACGGGGTGGATCTTGTGCAAAGATTACGGTTTTATGTGAACTCAGCTAATTTTGCCTAAAGCTTGTATTTGTATTAAAAAGCTTAGTAAAAATATAAAAATATAAAAATATCTAGCTTAAAACACAACCTATTAGTTCGTTATTACGTATTATATTAATTTGAAATCTTTAGGACGTATAAACTTAAAATTTTGAATATGGGTCTATACACACATAAATTAGTACGTACAATCACTAGTATTGCAAATTAAGCTGAAAGCACTTTGGCAAAAGAAGACAGTGGGATACCTGAAAGCTATTTGGCCTATTTTGTGCATTTTGTTAACAGACAAAGCATCTTTCCTTGTCATATCATACTTTAGAGGGAATAGTGGAGATTCGACATTGGAGAGAATGATAAAGAGGGTCTAATAAGTCATGCACTTTTCATATGATCGAAAGGCTTATTTATCACATTGGATCTTAGTTATTTTACGTGGTCCACAAATATAAAACGTCTGTGTAGACTGAGGCGGATCCAGAATCCTAAATTGATGGACATCATTATCGAATAATAATTTAATGCTACACCAAACTCAAGCAACATACCAAAAGTCAAGCTGTGCCCCCAATATTACTTGGCATGTAAGATGAGTACTGGTAATCGATTTAAGGTATGCATATTTTAATATATATCGCCTAAGGCTGTATTGTGGTCCGGACCCAGCCGGGGACCGGCCCAGGTCCGCCATCCCATATGGATTTTGGGCTAAATGGGCTGGCACGTATGGTCCGGGACCAAGCTGTCCGATACACCACCTGGGTGGCAAATGTTGTGCATGTTACAAAGAAGGTGGTGTATCGGATAGCTCTGAACACGTTGGCGCTCAACTGCTTCATTATTTCCTCTTTGATTTTGTCACTCATGTCCGTTTTAAATTTTCATTGCTTTTGTTGGATTGGTGGAAAATCAGGATACGTGGGAAGCTTATGAACCACTAGATCAGCACTTAAACCCGGCATATCATCATAAGACCAAGCAAACACATCTCTGTATTCAAATAAGAGTTGAATCAAGGAATCTCTGGGTTTTTTTCCAGTGTGAATGCTTATATTTGTTTATCTAACTTCTTCGTGACCCCCGATATTAATGGACTAAGTTTCATTGAGGTTGGGCTTAGACTTATTTTCAAATTGTTCCAACTCTCTTGTTATTTCCTCAACAGCCTCATCTTCGTCATGTTCAACCTCTTGATGCATTATTTCGAAATTAGACAGATTTTTAAGATCTGGGCGTGAATTCCGAATGCATGTCATGCTATTAAAGCCGGCATTAACGGACTGAAATGGAAACAAAATGACTGAATTAGGAAAAAAGGAAAAGATACAAAATTTAATACGAAACTGAACTGCATTTCATTGAATTCGAAAGGATAGAAGGGTTAACATCAAAACAAAACAATCATACTGAGATGTTTGGATTACAACCCTGAAAGCAACCCAAAATACAAAAAAAAACTGCAAAAGCAAACAACCAAGACTCATTCCTTGTGGGGAGAGGAGTTGCTTCCCAATTGTTGAGCATGGTATCTGAGCCAATTAGTTGCAGATCGGCGCGACTAGTGCCTTCACCTGCCTGGATCATATTCACTACAGAAAACATATGGCTGAATCCATGGAAAATTTCATCAATGTTTGCTTGCGCCGAGGAATATTGACCTTCTTGGAGTCGCGGCTTGACAAAAGTGTCGAAAATGTGAGGGATAGGTTGTTGTAAGACCCATCCATGGTTTTTGCGGTGTTTGGATTTGTCTTCGTTTGCTTGTGTCGTCCTGAAGCCTAAACCAAAATTACCCTGGTTACTGGACGGAGAAATGGGCTCCGAAATTGCTTGCAATGATGCCCCCAAGCCTTTTCCTGGCTCATAACCTTGTCTCAGCATGAGTGCCTCTACCATTACAGATATGGCGGAAAGACGAGGATGCAGAATGATCCTTCCTTCCTCAACATGGTCCGCAACAACCACTTCAAAAGCCTGGTAGACAATGGATTCGTACCCTTCCTTGGCCTCAATACAGGGGATTAACGGGTCTTTATAAACGGACGACTCGTCTTCCCCATGAACAATAATTTCTTGCCTGTCATGTTCGAATTTGAGTATCTGATGCAAAGTGGATGGCACAGCTCGGGCCGTATGGATCCATGGCCTTCCAATAAGCAATTTATAAGAAGTGTCCATGTCTAATACTTGGAAGACAATTTCTAAGTCAACCGGCCCAATCATCATGGTGAGGTTGATCTCCCCAATGGTATCTCTCGTCGAGCCATCAAAAGCGTGGATACAGACATTGCCGGGTCGGATTCTATCTGTATTGATTTGCATGCTCTACAAGGTGGATAGAGGGCATACATCTACGCTCGATACTCCATCAACCATGACTCGTTTCACGTAGTGCCCCTCACATTTAACAGTCAAGTGCAAAGCCTTGTTGTGCCCGGCTCCTTCTTCGGGGAGTTCATCATCAGTAAAGGTGATTCTGTTCACCTCAAAAAATCTGTTAGCCATCTTCTCTAACTGATTCACTGTGGTCTTCTCTGAGACATGTGCCTCGTTCAGGATCTTGATTAGCACACGAGCATGCTCTTTTGAATGTATGAGCAGAGATAATAGAGAAATTTGGGTAGGAGTCTTTCTCAGTTGGTCAATGATTGAGTAATCCTGAACTTTCATCTTCTTCAAAAACTCTTCTGCCTCTTCTTCAGTGACTGGCTTCTTTATTGGCAATTGGCCTTCTCTGATTTGCTTGGCCTTCCTCAACTCTTCTAGAGAGTAACACCTTCCCGATCGAATCAAACCTCCAGTTTCCCCTACTTCTTCTATGATTTCCTTGCCTTTGTAAGTCATCATAGTTTTGTTGTAGTTCCAAGGAATGGTCTTCGTTTTTGTCACATGGGGTTGTACGGAAGGTTTGATTATGACGGCTCAGTTATAACCTTCGTACCACCCTGGTTCTGCCTTGTGATGGGGTGGCCTCCAAGGACATATAACCTTGGGAGGGGAACATTGGAGCGAACTTCCAACCTCGAGATTTTTGGACCAACTAAAGTTGCCTTCTCTGAGCTTTGGGCGCCTTTCACAATCAATGGCATATCTCGGCTTGGACTTACTTTTAGACCCGTTCCTTCTTGAATTGCTCCTGATGTCATTTCTACTCGACCAGCCGGCTTGTATTCTTGATCTCGGCCAATCATTCCTACAAAGTGAACATCATTGTGTACTGGCAAGGGGTTGTTGGTCACATTAGGAGGGTCCTAGTCATTTGTCACCATAATCAGTTTTTCAGCAATCAGTCTTTCTATGGCTCTTTTCAGAGTCCGGCAATCATCAGTGCTATGCCCCGGGGCCCCTGAATGATATTCACATCTAGCATCTGCTTGAAATCCATGTGAATTAGGATGCATATGGTGGGGAGCGATGGCTCCAATCACACATATTTTCTTCAGCTTCTGGAATAAACTAGAGTATGATTCAGCCAATGGGGTGAATTTTTCTGCCGGCCTTTGCTCTCGACCATAATCCTGCCTGGGACGAGCATTGTAGGGTGTCCAAAAAATTTGCTACTGAGGTCGGGGGATCCTTGGAGTCGGTGCCCGTACTTGCTGATTTGGGAGGCCGAGCATAAGACCGAGCATTGAACATTGTGTACTGTGGTGGGCCCACAGAGTATTGAGGAATTGGCGGAGGATAATAATGCCGAGGGTAGCTGGATTGCCCCTGCTGAACTTGCACATAAGGATGCGGTGCCCCCGTTTGAACTTCCCTGGATCCCGAAGTCATCATGGACCCCTCATCTCTCTATTTTTATTTGCGAAACTTCCCGACCCATTTTGGATAGCTTGAGTAGTGGCTTTGAGATCAGCTTGACTTACAATTCTGCTAGTCTTGAGGCCATTTTTGACCATTTCCCCTATTTTGATTGCCTCTGCAAAAGGTCTACCCATCGCGGACATCATGTTCTGAAAGTAATCAGGCTCTTGGGCCTCCAGAAAAACAACGATCAACTCATGGTTATCCATGGGTGGCTTGACTCTAGTCGCTTGCTCCCTCCACTTGATTGCATACTCCCTAATGCTTTCAATCGGCTTCTTCTTCATATTAGATAGGGAATTGCGATCTGGTGCAATATCTATGTTGTACTGGAATTGTTTGATGAAGGCCTGAGCCATGTCGTCCTCGACATGCCAGTGAGAGATATCTTGGTCGATGAACCCTTCTGAGGCTACCCCCACAAGACTTTTCCTAAAATAAGCCATCATAAATTCTTCTTTTCCACCTGCACCCCTCAGCTGGTTGCAGTACCTTTTCAAGTGGGCGATGGGGTCGCCGTGTCCATCATACCTCTCAAATTTTGGGGTCTTGAACCCTGGCGGAAAATGAATGTGAGGGAACATGCATAGATCACTGAAAGATAGACTTTTGTGACCGCCTAGTCCTTGCATGTTCTTTATGTTTTGTTAAAGACTTTTCATCTTCCTGGCCATCTCATATGTNAGACCCTGAAAGCCACATTTGGAGAGTAATATTGTCCATCATAAGCATGAGATGGTGGCTCGTTGTTAATCCTCATCACAGGTGGTGGTGGAGGGACTGTATATATCGGTGCGCCAGACACGACAAGAGGGATGTTCCTGATTGGTGCGGCTGGAGGTCACACATTAGAGGTACCAGGGGCGGCATGGATGCTGTAGTTTGGCACGTACCCTGGTGATAGAATGTGATCACTTGTTGCACGGAGCGGTGGTTGAGTAGCCAGGGTTACAGTAGAAGTTCCTTCTGAGGGACCCTGAGGTGGAGGCTGACCGGAGACCCAAGCTTGATATACATCCGACAGTTGTTGTTTTAATCTTCTCACTTCCTCCGACTCTTGGTCAATTGACTGGTCATGGGGGTCGTCACTGAACAACTCGATTTCATCATTATTAGCCATTGGTACCTTTCCTTTAGATCTGGTGAAGTAATGATGTGTTGTCAGTTCACCACAAACCAACCACCTTTAAGCTTACTGACTAAAAGACAACAAACGTGTTAGGGTTGAGCATTTTACACATATGAATCACATGTAATATGCCATGTTCCTAACATTGTCACCATCTTTAACATGCTTTTGGAAGGCTTCATGTTTCATCCCGGCTTATGAGGTTGCTGCTTATTGGTGCTCTCAAATTTTCCTTTTCTCTTCTCTTTTTTTTTCTTCTCTTTCTCATTTTTTCGCTTTTCTTTTCACTTGCCTATTTTTTATCCCTCATTTTAGAGTTATTGAAATATTTTGATCGAACCTTTTAGGGGTTTCCTACGTATCATGTCGCCGCATGAATCAGATCATCACGTTGTTCAGGGAGATAAGGAATAAACTAACTCTTTTTTTGAATTTTGAACTCTTTCGTTTTTAATTTTTAAAGAAAGACTATAAAGGAGAAAGAAAATATTTTTTGAATTTTGATTTTTGATTTTGTTTTGAATTTTGGGAAAAAGACTTCTAAAAAGAAGGTAGAAAAAATATTTTTCGGATTTTGATTTTATTATCTTTTAAAATTGGAAGGAAATATTTTTGGGCTTAAATGTTTTTTTGGGATTTCTAAAGAAAGAATTAAAGGAATTTTTTTTTGGATTTTTGAAAAAATGGGGGTCGGAACTTATGAAGTTTTCCTACGTATCTCACATCCGGTGAGAATCAGACCCGCGCAGTTCGGTGAAACTGGGTATTTTCTCTTTTGATTTTTATGAAAACTAATATTTACACCTCACGCCAGACTGCTACAAAATCTTAGTAAAAATAATTATTTGTACTAAACTAGGAGAATGATTTTTTTTTTAAAATTCCGCTCAACTATTTTCTAAAGCCGGTCAACAACGCAAGCAAGCCTTCCAAATGATGTAACAAGTAGCACAAAAGTGGACATGATGGTCTCAAAGAGGAAACCTGTGAACAACTAATTTTTGACCACACCCAAATTCTATACTATTTTGCTATAAATATTAATTTTAGGTCTAATATTAATATTTTAAATTTTTATCTTACTCTTAATAGGTTTT
>ML376597.1:1429-45513 GCA_005239525.1 Nicotiana knightiana | reverse complement strand
GACCGCATTGGAATAATGAATGTCCACATGCACAGATGAACGCCCATCAAGCTTACGATGAGGGGACGGATGATGAAGCAGATGATAATGAACAGACCGAAGCAGTCGGTGCCTTCAATGCAATTGTTGGTTCTGTTTCGGAGGCATTAGCGGGAACCAGTGCTGGTATCCGCAAGAAGAAGGACCCCCGCCCAATTTCCAAGAAGGGGAACAAGAATACAAATAAAGGGACTCCTCCTAAGCAAGAGAGGACCTTNCCACTCACAACTACTTGGCCTCAACTCAGGTGGAGCGTCTTGGGATAGTTGTGGGAAAGGGCCGGGGTCATGTCAAGGCTATCAACTCACCTCCTCAGCCAGTGGGTGGAATAGCAAAAGGAGTACCGATGAAGATGGGGCCTTATGAAGGAAAGTTCACCTTGTGCGTGGTAATCATAGATGACTTTGAGCTGATAGTGGGACTGGAATTCTTGAGGCAGACCAACACCATGTCCGTACCATATGCGGACATGCTTCTGATGATGGGGGTAAACGGGGCCACACCCTGTATTATTCCGTGCATATCCAGGAAGATGGCCGCTGAAAACATCTCGGCCTTGCAACTAAAAAAAGGGGGTCAAGAGACATGAACCTACAGATCTGGCTACCCTATTTATTGAAGAGGTAGAACGCTCATCCGGACCACTCCATACACCCGTAAAGGAGCTACTACTGGAATTCGAATATGTCATGCCACAGGAAATGCCAAAGCGACTTCCGCCTATGCGCACTGTGGACCATGAGATTGAGTTGGTGCCGTGTGCGAAGCCACCTGCCCGGGTGCCTTACAGAATGTCACAACCCGAACTCACCGAGCTTCAGAGACAATTGACAGAAATGCTAGACACAGGGATCATTGTACCCTCTAAGTCCCCATATGGGTCCCCTGTGCTTTTCCAGAAGAAACATAATGCTAGTTTACGCCTCTGCATGGATTATCGGGCGCTGAACAAAATTACTGNCAAAAATTGACCTGAAGACAGGGTATTGGCAGGTCCGGATTGCTGAGGGTGATGAACACAAGACGACTTGTGTGACAAGATATGGGTCGTTCGACTTCCTAGTCATGCCGTTTGTCTTGACTAATGCCCCAGCCACGTTTTGCACCCTAATGAACCAGGTCTTCCAAGAGTACATTGATGAATTCGTGGTGGTCTATTTGGATTATATTGTGGTCTATAGCCACTGGAAGAACACTTGGAACACTTGCGGAAGGTCCTAGCCCGGTTGCGGGAGCATGAGTTGTACGCAAAGCTATCCAAGTGCTCCTTTGCTCAAAAACAGATCGACTTCCTCGGGCATGTCATTGAGGAATGGAGGATCAAGATGGACCAGCAAAAGATCCAAGCCATCACAGATTGGCCGCCACCCAAGGATATCCATGCCTTGAGGGCATTCCTTGGCCTATGCAATTTCTATCGGCGATTTGTGAAGAACTACTCTCTCATCGCAGTACCATTAACTGAACTCCTCAAGAAGGTCACACCTTGGGATTGGGGTCCTAGGCGAGTGGAGGCCTTCAATGCATTAAAAGCGACTATGTCTAGTAGCCCTGTCTTGGCCCTTCCTGACTTGGCCAAGACCTTCGAGGTACAAACAGATGCTTCCGACTATGCTCTTGGTGGGGTCTTACTACAAGACGGGCATCTCGTAGCATACGAGAGACAGAAGCTTAAGGATGCAAAGCGACGCTATGCCACCCACAAGAAAGAATTATTGGCTGTCGTTCATTGCTTACGCCTTTGAAGGCATTATCTACTTGGATCACCATTCGTGGTCAAGACAGACAACACAGTTGTTAGTCATTTCATGACCCAGCCGAAGCTGAATGGCCGGCAGGCCCGATGGTAGGAACTCCTAGCGTAATTTAACTTCAACCTGGAGTACCGAAGCGGGAAGTCTAATCATGTGGACGATGCACTCAGCCGCAGAGCGGACCTAGCATCGGTGTGCCTACTCGCCACCCTAAGGGGGAGCGAAGTAGCCACCACCATTAAGGACCAGATACAGGATCTACTCATCAAGGATCCCGCTGCACAGTATTTGGTTGATCTAGTAGGACAGGGTAAGACTCGCCAGTTCTATATGGAGGATGGTTTCCTGAAGGTAAAAGGGAACCGACTTTATGTTCCAAAAGGAGGGGATCTGAGAAGAACTCTCTTGGCGGAATGTCATGACACTCTGTGGGCCGGCCATCCTGGCGAAGAACGCACCATGGCATTGCTTCGCCGTGCATATTATTGGCCCCAAATGGCCGACGATGTCGCGCAGTATGTGAGGACTTGTCTAGTACGCCAGAAGGACAAGTCCGATCGATTGACACAAGCAGGACTCTTGGAACCTCTAGCTGTTCCAAAGAGACATTGGGAAAGCGTGTCGCTGGATTTCATCACCGGATTGCCCAAGGTTGGAGATCTCACAACTATCTTGGTTGTGGCGGATCGGTTTTCAAAGTATGCCACCTTCATTGTAGCACCTCAATATATATCAACAGAGGATACAGCTCGACTCTTCTTCTCTCATGTCGTCAAATATTGCGGCCTTCCCGAAGACATTGTTAGTGATCGTGATTCACGCTTCACTAGCAACTTTTGGACCCAATTATTTAAGTGCCTCGGGTCAAAATTGAGTCACAACTCAACTTTTCATCCACAATCCGATGGTCAGGCAGAGCGGTTCAATGGCATGTTGGAGGAATATCTCCTCCATTTTGTTACCGGATCGCAGAAGAATTGGGTGAAGCTCTTGGATGTTGCCCAACTGTATTTTAATTCACAAAAGAGCTCCAGTACAAACAAAAGCGCTTTTGAAATTGTTACCGGGCAACAACCGCTACTCCCACACACCGTGAATGCACCAAACATGGGAAAATCTCCTCGTGCTACTAGCTTCTCAACAGAATGGAAGCGAAATATAGAGATAGTGCGGAGCTATCTGGTTAAAGCCCAAAAGAGAATGAAGAGGCATGCTGATTAGAATTGTCGCTTTGTTGAATACCAAGTAGGAGACAAAGTGATGGTCAAAATCTCAAAGCGGTACTTATTTGCAAGGGTCCATGACCCTCTCCTGTTGCAAAAATATATTGGACCTTTGTACATTGAAAGACGCATTGGGAAAGTTGCATGCCGGGTGGATACCCCAGCCTGGTGGAAAATCCATCCCGTCTTCCATGTCAGTCTATTGAAACCGTTTCAAGAAGACACGGAGGATCCTTCACGGAGCCAACTCACAATACCAGGTATTCGAGGCCCCGGCTCAACCGGGAAAAGCCGGGCTGAAGCTATTCGTGATGACCGGGTAATTCATGCCTCCAGGAAGGATCACCAAGAGTTCTTGGTAAAATGGCAAGGGTGTGATGCAGAGGAGAACACTTGGGAGACGGGAACAAACCTCAAAGCCTACAAGAGCCTGATTGAAGATTATTTGGCAAGTAAGGCACCGAGGACATTGCCAACTCAGGTGGGGGAGAATGTCATGGGCGGCTTTCCAGCCGTGCCCCATGACTCCTTGAACACGCCATGTGGCGTCCTAGCAAGCCTCCCAATGCCTAGCTCCACGGACAACCCCGTGGTCTTGGCCGCGCCAAGTGACAAGCGCGCATGTGCCTCTGTCTCCCCACCGATTTTCCTTGCTAGCCACAAGCAGCTGCCAACAGCGCTACGCGCAAACAATGCCGCTGCGCAGATCGTGATGCCTGAGACAAAGTTGCTGACAACGGACCTGTTTCTACCTTTGTAGAAAACTAAGTCCTTTTTTCTTGTATTACTAGAGTAGTTTTATTCCATATACTTTCCTTATGTTTCTCTACCGTAGTTTTGTCTATTCCTGTAATGTTGGTTTATTTTTTTAAGAATTATTAGGGGGGATCAAGCAATCAAAAACTTTCTAACAAGCAATTCTCTGTACGGGTGTCTCTCCCCCTCGACACCGCGTTGCCTTCTTTGTAGTAACTTTCATTAATGCAATCAAGCTTTTATTCAATTCTCATTACTGTTCTCTCAATTGTTGGCATTTTTTTTCACACACGGCACTGACAATCTCGTCTAGCGTGCGGAGGGGACCTCATTTGGCGGACAACAACCACCCTGACATCGGTTGCTTAGCCTTACGTCGCCTTTCTAAAGAATCTCAGGAAGGCGCCGCGTAACAGCTCACACGCATGGGTGTACATGGACCGAGTTAGTTCGATTTTTATCAAAATCAAATCAAATCAATTATATCGATTTGCATTGGTTTGATTCTGTCGGATTTTTTGAATTTTTTGTTACATGAATATTTTTTCGATCTTACTTTGTTAAAGTTTTGATAAGTAAATACATTATATGTTTAGTAAAAATTGAAAAAGACTGACAAACACATGATCTATAAAAATAGTCTTAAGGGAGAATTTTCTTAGTAACACATGATAGTTATTTTCTTAGCCACCTAACAATAATCTTTTGTAGATGTATACTTTCAAGGTTAACTGAATTAAATAATTGAACATAATAATCAATATGATATCTAAATAATAATATATGCTGTTTATTTTAAATTATCGAAATACCATTTCAAATTTGAAAAAGATAAAAGAATTTAATAGATCTTGATATATGAATGTGGAAGAACAAAGAGATTGACGCATTTCAATAATACTTGATAAGAAAGTAATGCCATAACCCATTATTTAAAGTAAATAAAAGTGGAGCACTTCATATTTCTATTAAATATTATATCCCATAAGAGAATCCCAAATATTTCTAGACAATTCTTAAAAAAAATTCTATAAAAGGTCTTAAAAGTATATATAAGAATTATATATTTATATATCATTTGATTCGGGTCAAACCAAATCTAATTATTTTTTTTAATTAATTTGATTTGACTTCTCGATTTGGTGCGATTTTTCGGTTCGGATTGAACACTCTACTCAAAAATGCAGTTGGAAGTCAATGGATAACGAGGCCAAACCATGTCAGCTTATTTCTCTTATTTTCATCATTTATGTATGCTACTTGCATCATTTTGATCATTTATGTGGGCTACTTGCATTCTCTGCCGTTTATAATCTTTTACAATTGCATATTATTCATAATTTCTATGTTTCTACGATATTCATTTAGGTGAGCACGTTCCAACGAATTCAATGTCAGGATTCATTATCATGACTATTTTTACGTTGATTGTGACTCTGTCGTGGAGTCACTGTATTGCTAAAAAATAAATAATACACATAAAATTATATGTGGCTGACAGGCATGATATGCGGATCACAAAGAAGATGACAACTGGAGTGTTACAGTTAAAAGATGTACGAGTCATAAGAGGTACGAGCAAATCACTCACGAGATGAAAGGATGCATATGCTCGAGCCTAAATTGTTCAATGAAGAGATACGTGCGGAATGAATAAAGACAGTAAAAAGGGAAGATTCACGAACCTTCAATTAATGAGGAAGGAGAATCAGATTTGTTACAGAATCTTCATGAACAGTTACGATTGACAATTATAACAGTTCATTAATATCATTAATGCTCATAATGATTCGGCCATAAAAGGAAGAAAACATTATATTTGTAAACCCCTATAAAAGGGAAGAGACTTTCACTTCTAAGGACACTTTCTGATTGATGTTGGAATATAACTATTTACTTTTTCTTTCAATCTATTATTTTCATATTTCTCGTCTTGTTTATTTCCTTTCTTATAATTAAGAAAGTACAGAATTTCTTGGTTATTAGTAACCCGAGTTCTTCTAAAAATAGTCTTTGACCGAGAATCTTATTTTTGATTAAACAAATTGGTTCCGTTATCGGGAACCTGATAATCTTTTTACTTTACAAATCTTTATTTCTCACAACAAAATCATGTCAACTGTTAATGACAACGACCAATAGGTAGGAGGAACTCTAGTTCCTTCAAATCAGGGATCTCCATGCATTTCTCGAGAAGGAACACCTGAAAGATCTGCTACTCACACGAATGAGCAACATGAAGATGAGCAGACTATTGAACAAGATGCTATGAAACAGTTGATCGCTGAACACGTGAATAATGCTCTCTAAGCTTTCATGAGGGGACTGCCAGTTGTACCACCAACTCCTCCCCCAAATAATACCGCAACTGTGGAAAATCCACAATCAGAACTTGCTAATTCAGGAAGTGGAGGAACTCCCAATGAGTCACGTTATGGGAGATAAGGTACACCAAATAATTCTGATTTATAAAATTTACTACTAAGTTTGCAGAAAAAGGTGAAAGAGCAAAATGGCCGCATCGAACAAATACCTGACGTACCAGTTGTGATTAAGGGAGTGGATATCGACAAATATTCGCAACAACCCTGAAAGTCAAGTGCGGCTCCATTGCCCATCCCCAAGAAGTTCAAATGCCCGATATCCCAAAATATGATGGAACAACTGATCCACGTGACCATATGACCGCATTCGCGACAGGAGTAAAAGGAAATGATTTAACCAAGCAAGAAATTGAGTCAGTCTTGGTCAAAAAGTTTGGAGAAACACTCACAAAAGGGGCGTTAACATGGTATTCTCTTTTACCTGAAAATTCTATTCACTCCTTTGCTGAGCTTGCAGATTTATTTACTAAAGCACATTCGGGAGCTCAAAAAGTTGAAAAAAGAATGAAAGATATCTTCAAAGTGAAGCAAGGAGATACATAATTACTCATAGAATTTGTGGATAGATTCCAACGTGAAAGAATGATGCTTCCAAGAGTACCTGATAATTGGGCAGCCATGGCGTTCGCAAGCAATCTAAACGAAAAATGTTCAGAAGCCACGAGAAGGCTCAAGAAGAGCTTACGAGAATTCCCTGCAACAACATGGAATGATGTATATAACAGGTATAGTACAAAGCTAAGGATTGGAGAAGACATCATTGCTCAGTCAAAGTTCGATGAGAGAACAGGTTCGAGGCGGTCAAAATCTGAAAAGAGGTTCGGTAAAAATAGGTACGAGCCTTATATGGGACCCTCAGGGCGAGATGCATGGTCCAAACCGCAAATGTACGATCCGACCATATATTAAGGAACAGAGACTCAAGATCATCATCATCATTATCTAGATTCAGAAAAGAACGAAATGTGTGTGATAGGTATACCAATGCAGATGCAAGGATTGGAGACTATAGTTTCAATATCAGTACTTCTGAGTTGGTAGCTGTTCTCAGAAGTATGGGAGATAAGGTGAGATGGCCAAAACAAATGAGATCAAACCCAAACAGGAGAAATCCATATTTCTGATACGAGTTTCATAATGACCATGTCCATAAAATATCAGATTGCAGATTGTTACAAGGCGAAGTAGAAAACTTGTTAAAGCAGGGATACTTGACAGACTTGTTCAGCGAGAAAGGTAAACAGTCTTACATGAAAAATAGACAAGAACCACCAAAACCTTCATCTCCAAAGAGAACAGTAAACGTGATAAACGGTGGAGAAGAAGTCAACGGTGTAATGTATACAACTGCGAAAAAGATGACGAAATTCACAGTAACCCACGGGAAGCGAGTTCGTCAAGTTTTGAAAGAAGATAGCATAACGTTTGATGATGCAAATGCGGATGGCTTGATGATTCCTCACAATGATGCACTGGTAATCTCTTTACTTATACATGATACTAATGGACAACGAGTTTTGATTGATCTAGATAGCTCCGTGAATATTATTTTGTTGCAAGTGGTGAACGAAATGCAAATTGGCGACAAGATGATACCAAAAGCACGTTCCTTATCTGGATTTATTAATTCAACCGTTATTACAAAGTGGGAGATAGTGTTAACTACATTCGCAGAAGGAGTCATCAAAGAAATGAAATTTCAAGTAATAGACACGGACATGGCTTATAATGTGATTCTTGGAAGGCCATGGATTCATGACATGGATGTTGTGCCGCCTACGTTGCATCAAGTTATCAAGTTTCCTTCAAAATGGATAATTCAACAAATTCGAGGAGATCAGCAAATTTCTAAAAATATCAATTCAGTGGTGCAATCACATAAAGAAAGCATTGATACAAATGATGATTTCGTGGAAGACATGGTAAATCAAATTTCGTCTAAAAATATATTAAAGCAAACCGATATGGATTCAAGACCTGATGTCATCCAAGAACTGGAGGATAATGAAAACATCAAAAAAAACAATTGAAGAGCTTGAAGCTGTTATACTATTCGAACAATGGCCAGACCGGAAAGTTTATATTGGAGCAAAGCTGAGCCCAGGAATGCGAGGTAAGTTAATTGAATTTTTAAAAGCTAACATAGATTGTTTTGCTTGGTCGCATTCATATATGACAGGTATACCTCCGGAGGTGATGAGTCATAAATTGAATGAAGATCCATCATACGTACTTGACAAGCAAATGAAGAGGAAGCAAGGATCATTCAAAAACCAAGTGAGTCATGATGAGGTAAAAAAAATCTTAATAATTGGGTCAATACGTGAGGCAAAATATCCCAATTGGTTGGCTAATACTGTGGTTGTTCCAAAAAAAATGGTAAATGGAGAGTTTTCGTAGACTATACTGATCTAAATAGAGCTTGTCCAAAAGAATCATTCCCTTTATCACATATAGATCAATTGATTGATTCTACCGCAGGTCATGAGCTGTTGAGTTTTTTAGATGCGTATTCAGGTTATAAGCAAATAAAAATGGATCCTTTAGATGAAGAAAAAACTCTATTTATTACGGACATGGGGACTTATTGTTACAAAGTCATGCCTTTTGGTTTGAAAAAAGTTGGAGCCACGTATCAAAGGTTGGTGACCAAGATGTTTCAAGAACACCTGGGAAAGACAATGGAAGTATATATTGATGATATTCTAGTCAAATTCGCACGAGCAGAGAATCATTTTCAAAATATTTTCAATACTTTCGGGATCCTCCCCAGCTATAACATGAATATAAACCTAGAAAAATGTGCCTTCGCCGTAGCTTCAGGTAAGTTTTTAAGTTTTCTTGTATCTAACAGAGGTATTGAAGTAAACCCTACACATATCAAAGCTATTGAAGAAATTCCTAATATACTCACGAGCAAAAAAGAGGTAATAAGATTGACAGAGAGGATAGCAGCTTTGGGAAGATTCATTCTAAGTATTCAGAGAAAAGTTTCAAATTCTTTTCAGTGCTAAAAAAGCAAAATCAGTTCAAGTGGACTGAAGAATGTAAACAAGCCCTCAAAAATTTAAAGGCATACTTGTCAAATCCTCCTTTGCTAACCAAACCAAAAGATGGTGAGAGGCTGTTTGTTTATCTCGCAGTTTTAGAAATGGCTGTAAGGTGCAGTTTTGGTACGAGAAGACAAAGGTAAACATTCTCCAATTTATTATGTCAGTAAATATTTGTTGGATGTTGAGACTAGATATCCTCATTTAGAAAAACTTTCTTTAACATTAGTTATGACATCTAGAAATTTGAGACCTTACTTTTAATGTCACCCTATTTCCGTAATAACTGCATATCCTCTAAGGAATACTTTTCATAAACAAGAATTATCAGGAAGATTAGCCAAGTGGGCAATAGAACTCAGTGAGTATGATATCATGTACCAACCTAGAACTGTAATAAAATCACAAATTTAGCGGACTTTGTTGCGGATTTTAGCACAGAAATAACTCCTGAAGTAGAAAAGGAATTACAAATATTCACCGGACTTAATCCAGGTACATGGACTCTATTTACTGATGGATCCTCGAATTTTAAAGGATTGGGTTTAGGTATTGTTTTAATCCCACCTTCGGGAGAAAGTATAAGACACGCAATTAAATATTACCCCATTACTAACAATGAAGCAGAGTACGAAGCTGTAATTGCAGATGTTAGAAATGGCACGAGAACTCTCTATAGAGAAAATCGTAATTAAAAGCGATTCTCAGCTAGTAGTCAACCAGATGCAGGGGACTTACATAGCCAGGGAGGCACGAATGCAACAATATTTGGAAAAGGCACGAGAGTTGATAAGACAATTTCAATCATGGAAGATTGTGAAAATACCCAGGGAAGAAAATGCGAAAGTAAATGCATTAGCTAATCTTGCATCAGTTGCTGAAATAACAAATGCAGAAAATGCTATTGTAATACATTTATTTTATTCAGCACTAGACCATGATAAAAACGAGGTAAGTTTCAATAATCTGACTTGGGATTGGAGAAACGAACTTGTTAATTTTTTGCAGTATAGAACCGTACCTGAAGGAAAAAAAAGGCTCATGCGCTTCGATGAAAGGTTGATCATTATTGCGTAATTCGAGGAAATCTATATCGAAAAATGTTCGGAGGACCTTTAGCAAGATGCCTTGGACCCACTCAAACAGAATATGTGATGAGAGAAGTACATGAGGGGGATTGTGGAAACCACACAGGAGGTGGATCTTTGGTAAAAACTCTAATTAGAGCAGGATACTACTGGCCTAAAATGGAGGAAGATGCAGAAAATTTTGTAGCAAAGTGTGATAAAAGCCAACGATATGGCAATAACATGCATCGCCCAATAGAATTAATACATACAGTTATTTCCTCGTGGCCATTCATGAAGTGGGGGATGGATATCGTAGGTCCTTTTCCACAAGCTAAAGGAAAGGTACAATTTTTGTTAGTATTAACAGATTATTTTTTCAAATGGGTAGAGGTAGGAGCCTTTAAACAGGTGCGAGAAAAGGAAGTAATGGATTTTATTTGGCGTAACGTTATATGCCGATTTAGAATGCCAAAATAAATCGTATGTGATAATGGCCTGCAGTTTATAGGTTCAAAAGTCACAGAATTTTTAAAAAGTTGGCAAATCAAACGAATAACTTCCTCATCTTATCATCCCGTAGCAAATGGACAAGTTGAGTCAACAAACAAGATTATTATTAATAATTTGAAGAAAATATTAGAGGAATCAAAAGGCAATTGGCCCTAAGTGTTACCAGGAGTATTATGGGCTTATCGAACAATAGAAAAGATAGGCACGAGAGAAACTCCATTTTCACTTGCTTATGGTTCAAAAACCTTAATCCTAGTCGAAATAGGAGAACCAAGTACAAGATTCACACAAGCAATAGAAGAGTCAAATGATGAAGAAATAAAAACGAATTTGGATTTACTTGAGCAAAGAAGAGAAGCGGCTTTAATAAGAATGGCAGCACATAAGCAAATTATCGAACGATACTACAATAGGACGGCTCATCTCAGATACTTCAAGATTGGGGACTTCGTTCTCAAAAAGGTTTTTCAATCACAAAAACAGCTAGAGCAGGAAAGTTAAACCCTAATTGGGAAGGTCCTTATAAAGTTCGAGGTATCTCTGGGAAAGATGCTTATGAGTTAGAAACCATGGATGTCAAGGTGTTAACCTCGAATTGGAACGCTGTTCATTTGAAGAAATATTATTTCTAAGCAAGGGAAATACCCACGGTCAGGTATCACTTAACTATGATTTTGTTTTGTTCAGTTAAATTGTACTAACAATTTTAGATGATAGGCAAAAAGCTATCCCACACCAAATGATGATCTTAGACCTGAAAGACACGCATAATACAAAATTATTCCCGGTCTGGGTTACAACCTTTTTGATGAAAATAAAAAGGGTTAAGCAGTCATCATCTAAAAATATACCTTTGAGTCCCGTATGTATTTTCCTTTTCAGGAAATGGACCACATGGAAGGAATAATCAAGTGCTCGATATTTTATACTTCAAAGATCTAACACTTGGGATACTATAGAGGGCAAAGAAGACTGAAGGTCAAAAAAGACTAAAGAAGACTAAAAGAGTCAGAATTCAAGTCAAGCCTGGATCAACCCCGAAAATCAAAAGTCAAGAGCTAATCAAGAGCAAAAAAAACAAGCCTGATTCAAAAACCGTTGTAATAAGCTTTAATAAAGTGTAAACTCGCGGATGCAAATTATAAGATCCTACGAGTACTTAGGTTAAGAGCAATGATTAGTCATGGGTTGAAATATATACCCTAGAATTTGTTGAAATCTGTTATAAGAAAAATAATTATGAAAAAGTTGTAGATGTTGTACAAAAAGTTACTTGAATACATGTAAAGTGTTATATAATTTGAAAGTTTAAAATAGGAAACTTCCATAAATTATTCACGAAATTTTCTCGAAATATGTATTTTCCTACTTCTTTCATATACTTACACCAATATGAAGTTGAGACGTCTACTTCATTAGTGTCATTTATAAAAGGGCCCTCTTTTATAAAATTCGTGTCTATACCAAAATCATGAAAATACTAAAGCATTTTTAAATGCAAGACAAAGAGTAAAGCAGAAACTCAAATGAAATATTATATATTAAACGCTAAAACTAAGTATAAACTTAGTTAATACCAAGGTATTTGATAATAAACCCCAAAACAGACCAGGGGTAAAAACTTACCAACCATTCCAACAGTAAAAAAACAACAACAAACTTCCCATCAAAAGTTCAAGAAACAAACTAAGTTTTGAAAAGAACACTATGTGGCAGAATCCAAAGTAGCACTATCAGCAACATGAGAGGTAGAATCCAATATGGCATCATTAGCACTGGGAGAAGAAGAGTCTTGAACATCAACTACACCAGGAGTAAGTTCATCACCTTCGGGAGCACCGACCTCAGGTGAGGAAAATTTCTGACTTTGCTGAGTTTTCTCAATAGTTTCCTTGGCCTTTGCAATCTCAGGATTCAAGTCAAAGCCTTCCTGGATAGCCTCCACCAAAGTCTCAAGGCGGGTGTTCAAATAAGCCCAGCTTACATCAATGATTTATCTTCAAGGGCTTCGTAATCCTTTTCCCATTGCTCAATTTCAGCCTTCAACTCTTCCTTTTCAATCAAAGATGCATCATAAGAAGCCTTCAAAGGGGCGAGGGATCTCTCCAAGAACTGGACCTTATCAGAAGAAGCACAGAGGTCTTCTTGAGCCTGAGTGAGTGTTTGTACAAGCTCCCCGTCATAGGTCTCCTTCTGATTAAGGAGTTCTTTCAAACCCCTAATCTCTTCGGTAACTTAAGAAAGTTGCTCTGCAAACGAAGACTCAAGGATGTCTTTGTTCTTGCCCACTTGACTGGAGGAGGATTTTTCAATTGCCAATTCTGTTGCCATCATTCTTACTTGCTCTTCGAAAGCACACTTCTCTTCATCTAAAACTTCTTTTTCCAACTGAAGGCCCTCGAATTGTTCCTTCCAGTTGTCCACCTCTATACGGTAATCATTGACTAGTTGCTCAGTATGGACAATTCTCTTCATAAGCTCCGTGTCTATTAAGTTGATCTACAAAAGAAAAGAAAGAAGTGATTATCAAACCAAAAATAAAAAATCTTGAAGAAAATAAAGGAAAGAGCTAAGACTTGTACCTGCAAAGATGAATGGACAATGTCATTCATCCACGTCAAAGAACTGTGGCTTTCTAACTTCGACTTCTCAACTGGTCCAAGTAGAGGTTTTAGCCATACGTCGGCTTGACCAGATTTTTTTAAAAGATTACCATCCTCGAGGACTTCTATGGTAACCTTTTTCATTATCCTATTGCTACTGGAAGTACCAACTTCAACATGAGAAGTGGTAGCAATAGGGACAGTCGAGGAAGTGAAAACAACCACGGGAGGAGCAATAGTAGCGGAAACAGGAGCGAAAAACTAAGAACCAATAGGAGCAGACACCTAAAAGAGGCCTTGGGGTGCTTCTTCAAAAACATGACCAAAATTTTCAATATCAAAACCACGGGAAAATAGCTGATCGGTAGAGTCACGAGGTGCAACATTTATCTCTTCATCAGAACTCACTAAAGTATCACTTTCAGGCTCATTCAAAGGAACTGAACTTGGAGGAGGGGTGGCTTCATCATTCGAAATAACACACCTCCTAGCCCAAGGCCTACGCACTTGGGCCCTCTTCCTGTTCCTCTTCACCTTCAGAGCCACGAGATCCGTCTGCTTTTCTCTTTGATGAATAACTTAAAATCATCTCTTGAGCAAGGGCAAAAAGAGTCTCGATGAAGTAATGGATGCGGGACTGACACCTCGAATGGGAAACCTTAGTAGAGAAAAAATTCAGCAACCTCCAAATAAATATAAAGGAGAGGAAGAAAATTAAAGAGAAGGATACCGTGAGTCTTAACTTTCCATTCAAACCTTTGAGAAAGGTATTTCCAAGACCTTCCTTCCATAGTAGCAACTGACAGTTTCTCTACCCAAACACAGAAGTTTGGTATTTCTTCAAAAACTTCCATGGTTGCTGAAAAGGCAAAAAACAGCCACGAGATTATAAGTTTTTTCTTTCCTCATAAAAGAAGAAGAGAGATATTAAATATAAAAAAAACTTACGTGCAAAATTTCATTTTTCTGGAAAGGGCATGTTTTCCTCACCCACCAAACCACTTGTGGGAGCAGCAACGAAATGGGCATACCATCCAAGATCTCTATCATCCTCAGAGCTAACCAAAACCCTTTTGCTTCTAGATACAAGAGTAAAAACCCCTAAACAAAATAACTTCGGGGAGTAAAGATGAAGCAAGTGTCCAAAGGTGAAAGGTAAGGAAGCCAAATTGGTTAGATATCGAAGATATGCAACAACCCTCCAGACGATAGGACCAATCTATCCTAAACAAATATTTAAAAAAATGACAAAATTCTATGATCACTGGGTCAATTGGTGGTCTGAAACCTAAGGTGAAAGGATATGTATAGACAAAAGAATAACCAACATGGTATGAAGTTATCCTTTGATTTGAAGCAGGAACTAAAATTGGAAAATCAGATTTCCAATGACACTCTCTTCTGACAAGAGAAATCAAACCCGTAGTAATCAAGGAAGGATAAACATCAGCACGATCATGAGAAGCTAAAGAAGTAACTTGGTTTCTAATCGATTCACGATCGGTGGAGAAAGAAAATTCTGCAAGAATAATTTCATCAACCGTTGGTTCTCGAATGGGTTCACTTGATTCCCTATTTCTGGCAGAAGAACTATGGGTTGAAGAAGCCCTAGTCCTAGAAGAAGAAGGGGTAACAACGTTGGGTTGAGAAGCAGAACCACGAACAGACAAAGATCCTAAGCTACGCAACCTACTGCCTATTCTACTCCTAACAAGAACAGTTGAAGGGGGAAGTTCATCTACAATTACTACTTTGCGAGGATCGGGGTTTGATGAAGACATGAAAATAATATGTGTTGAAGAACAAGAATGATTAAAGAAGGAAAATACTGTAGGTTGAAGGTTTCATGAAACTAAAGACACATGAGGTCTTTATAAGAAGAAGCAAACGTCATGAAAAGCAAGTCATCATGGAAACATCATAATGAAATAGTTACTTCGTGACTGACGCAGCCGCAAGAAAGCCCTGAAAACCGCTGAAGAGTCACAAACCCAATTGACGAAGGCCACGTGGCACATGTATTAAATAGAAGTGAATGCGACGCGTTGATTCTGAAAAAAAACACAATGATACTTGGGAAATGGCGGCAAAATATTCCCGCCATAAATATGTACCACTTCCCAAATATTCAATTGCAGAATATTTGGCAAGTGGGAGGACTATTTGTATTGGTAAAAAATAAATAATACAAGTGGAATTATATGTGGATAATAGGGCATGATGCGTGGATCACTAAGAAGATGACAACTGGAGTGTTACAGTTAAAAGATGTTCGAGTCATAAGAGGTACGAGCAAATGACTCACGAGATGAAAGGATGCATATGCTCGAGCCTAAATTTTTCAATGAAGAGACACGGGCGGAATGAATCAAGACAGTAAAAAGGAAAGATTCACGAACCTCCAATTAACGAGAAAGGAGAATCAAAATCGTTACAGAATCTTAATGAACAATTATGATTGCCAATTATAACGGTTCATTAATGTCATTAATGCTTGTAAGGGGTGAGGGATTAAGAGTTTAATTCCTAGATTGACTAGAGTTAGTCAAGGTTTGTTTCTTTGTAATTGAGTTATTACAAAGGGCTTACAATAGAGTTATTGTAAGGAGTGAGGGATTAAGAGTTTAATTCCTAGATGCAATAGGTTGTAATATGAAGTTTGCTCGGTTTAGTGGATTTGAAATCCTACAAGGGTAGGTTTTGATTTTTAATCCCTTGAGCATGGAATTTTCCACGTAAATATGATTTGTTCTTGAATTAATGTTGATTTACCATGGGAATAGATAGACAAGCTGAATCCCTGTACTGTTTGGTTTTACATTCTGTTTCTTACCGTGGGAACTGATAGAGAACCTGATTCTCTATACATTTTGGTGGACTCTTAGTTTCTATTAATTGGTATCAAAGCCGGTTCTTTCTAAAAGGTTTACACCTAGAAAGGATCTACATGGCTGCCCCCAAATTTTGAGGAAGGACAATCAACGTACAGACCACCAAGATTCAACGGCCAATACTATGGTTGGTGGAAAAAAAGAATGCATGACTTCATCATGGCTGAGGACTCAGAGTTGTGGGATGTAATTTGTGATGAACCATTTTCTCCCATGAAAATTGTTGGTGAGGGAATAGTTACAGCCCCAAAAACAAGAAAAGAGTACATTAATGCTGATAGAAAGGCTATTGAGAAGAATTTCAGGGCAAAGAATATTCTTGTTTGTGGCATCAGACCAGATGAATTCAACCGCATCTCATCTTGTGAGTCTGCTAAAGAGATATAGGAAGCTCTTCAAACTGCCCATGAGAGAACTACTCAGGTTAAGCAGTTCCAAAATTGATATGCTTACTATTGAGTACAAACTTTTCAAGATGAAGGAGGATGAGACTATTCAAGATATGCACACATGTTTTACCTCCATTATCAATGAGCTTCACTCCCTTGGAGAAGTCATCCCAAGAAACAAGCTAGTCCAGAAAATACTCAGTGTTTTACCATGTTCCTGGGAAAGTAAAGTGAATGTTATCACTGAAGCCAAGGATATGTAGAAGCTTACCATTGATGAAATCATTGGAAATCTCAAAACTTATGAGATGAAGAGAAAGAATGATCTTGAAATAAGAGAGCCCAAGAAGAAAAAGAACCTGGTTCTCAAGGCTGCCAACAACGACTCAAGTAGTGATAAATCTGGCATGGAGTATCTCACCCGAAGATTCGAAAAAATTGTGGGATTCCAAAGAAAGGAAGTTCTAGCAAGAATTTCAAAGAAAATGATTTATGCCATAAGTGTGGAAAGCCTAGACACTTCATTAAAGATTTCCTCTTCAAAAGCAGGATCATTACAAAACCAACATTGATAAGGCGGTTAAGAGGAACTAGGTCCCTGAAAGAAAGTTCAAAAGGAGAGATGTTGCTAAAAACATGGTGAAGCAAGCCCTGGATGCCTGGGGAGATTCCTCTAGTGAATCTGAAGGTGAAGATGACCAAGGAGATATCTATGATGGTTGCTCATAATGGATCTTCAGAATATGAGTCAATCTTTGCACTCCTAGCCAAATCTGATGATGATGAGGACAAGGAGGAAGATGAGGTAAGTTTCTTGATGTTCAAGGAAATTTGAAAACTTACTCTAAGAAAAAATTGATGTCCTTAGCAAATGTGTTGATTGATGCCTATCATAGCCTCATTAATGAGAAAAATGCTTTAATAGAAGAAATTGGTGGCATAGAACAAGAGAGTGATGATATATTAATTTCCATTGTAGACTTGAAGTAAAGTGGAAGAAGTAACTAGATAAAATAACAAGTTGAAAAACCAAGCGAAAAAATGGATGGACAACACTAAGGGTAAAGAAGTGGCAAGTGGGCTCAACTTGAGCTTGCGAGTGAGCTTAGAAAAGTTAAAACAAGTCTTTTTGTTGAGCTTTAAAAGAATAGACAACTTCAGGATGATTTGAAAAGTGTCAAAAATAATCTTGATAAGTCACTTAAATGTACCTGGTCCTCTGATGTAATAACGTCTATGTACAAGAGTAATAGTGGAAACAAGCAAGTAATTGGGTTCCAAAGGCTAAAACCTCCTATAATCCCCATATCAAGTATGCAACTGTGGATGATAATTGTTTGTGTGCTCACTATGGTCAAACGGGTCATTACAAGGACTCTTATAAAACTAAAATTCAATATTTGCAGAAAAATAAAGTTTTTGTTGAAAAGAGGCCTATTGTTAAGGAACCTGGTTCCCTAAAAAGAAAATATGTGCTGCATGCATGGGCAAAAGGAAATTTGATCCGCCCATTCTATCATTATAAAGGACCCAAGCTGGCTTGGGTTCCTAATTCTAATCAGTGATTTCGTGTGCAGGCTGGAGTGACAGGAAACTGTCAAACAATGGTATAGTGGATGCTCTAAGCATATGACTAGAAGAATAGATGATTTCCTCCCACTCTAGGATTTCAATGGTGGGAGTGTGTCCTTTGAAAATGGCAAGAAGGGCTATATTCTTGGTTTTGAAAAAATTGGCAAAACACTCTCCCATGCAATTGAAAATGTATGTACCATGTGAGTGACTTAAAATATAGCTTGTTGAGTGTGTCTCAAATAAGTGATAACGGAAAATAAAGTGAAGTTCTTGTCAAAATCCTGCACTGTGACCAATCTCAAAACTGGTGAACTGGTGTTGACAGTCAAAAGGTTCAAGAACATCTATGCTGCAGACCTTGATTCACTAAATGGTGGTGATCTAACATGCCTAAGTGTCATTGATGATGATGTTTAGTTATGGCGCAGACGACTAGGGCATGCGAATTTTTATTGCCTGAAACAAGTTGGTTATGAAGGACTTGGTTCGTAGGTTGAAGCAATCTGCACCGCCTGCAACTTGATTAACAAGTGCATGATCAGGTCCCTTCTAGATAAGTCTCTGTGAACTCCTCAATGGGAGAAAACCCAAGCTGACATACCTGGGAGCATTTGGATGCAAAGTGTTTTGTTCTCAACAATGGTGGCAAAGTGTCACATAACAAAGAATATGAAGATGGAAAATTTACAAATGCTCCTAGTGAAGCTATAGATATTGCAAATGGAAAGACTGATTTGATGTGTCAAGTCAAACAGAGCTATGAAAAAGATGCAGCAGAACATAGGGTTTCTAATGTTGCATCTGGTACTCCTGATGCAGAACAAAGAAGTGGAAGTCATAATTCTGTTGATGTCAATGATGTTTCAAATATGGAGGAACATGGTCCTTCAAATTCTGAATTTTAATTACTTCAAGGAGCTGCTAAAAAGATTTAAGATGGAGAATGCTAAGACCATTGATACACCTATTACCACTACTACTCGTTTAGACATGGACAAACCTAGTTCTCCTGTCAATGAAACTATGTATAGGGGTATCATTGAATCTCTTCTGTACTTGACTGTTAGCAAACCTGATGTTGTTTTTAGTGTTGGGTCGTGTTCTGGGTTCCAATCAAGCCCAAAAGAATCTTACTTGAATGCTGCCAAAAGAAGTTTGAGGTATCCTAAGGGAACGTAGGACATGGTCCTTTTCTATCATTCGAGAGATAATTTTGACTTAGTTGGATATGTTGATGCTGATCATGTTGGATATCTGGTGGGTCGAAAGAGAACATCTGGAATGGCACATTTTCTGGGGTCATGCTTGATTTCATAGGGTACAAAGAAACAAATTCATATGGCTCTTTCTACTATTGAAGCTGAATATGTGGATGTTGCCTCTTGTTGTGCTCAACTGTTGTAGATCAAGCAACAACAAGATTTGAGTGTGTTTACAGATTGTATGCCATTGTTGTGTGATAATACAATTGCTCTAAACATTGCAAAGAACCCGGCATAACACAAGGAGACAAAGCACATTGATGAGCGATATTATTTTTTGAGGGACAATGTTGAAAAAGGGCTTATTTCTATGAAGGTTTGCAAGATGGAGGATCAGGTAGCAGATATCTTTACCAAAGTACTGAGTAGAGAACACTTTGAAAGAGGTCGTCTAGAGTTGGGGTTGATCAAGCTCAACTAAAGAACTGGTCCCTCGATGATTGGCTATGTAAATAAGGAAAAGTACAATGCTAAAAAGTGTTTTTCTGGTGGCATCTAAATCTATTCTATACCATTACAGGTATAGACACATAGCAGTTTCAAGAAAAATAAGTATGAGTGACATTGCACTTCTAGGAGTTTCTAAATATTTCAAAAACCATCAAGGAACCTTGTTCATGTGAGTCAGGTTAGTAGTCTCTTCAATACTTATATGCCTTTTTAAACTGCTGAAATGTCATGTCGTTAATTTATTCCCGTCTCTCTCTTAATTTTTGAAATCCAAAATGTTAAACCTTTCTGAACTGACTCGTTGCCCCAAAAAACTATTTCCTCTCGCACACCCAACCAAAACCGATTCTTTTATTCGAAACCAAATCAACCTTATCTCAAAAAGAATCATTCTCTCCAACTATGCCAGAAGTGAACCCAACTCTGTCACCTTCCAAAATCCTAACTCCATCTGCATCGAAACCCAAGATGTCTTCGGTACATTATGATTGGACTTTAACTGAAAATGAACGAGGTAGATCTAATATTATAGAGAGTGAGGCTAAAATTGTTGTTGGGTTTGTAGAAGTCTTGAAGGATGGAGGAATGGAAGAATGTGCTGAAAAGGAGGGAATTGAATGAGGGACCTGGTCCCTCAAATCCTTCTTAGGATGTTCATTCTGATGATGATCTTTTTCTCTTGCGTTCTGTGCTTAAACGAACCTCTGATCCAGTAAAAAGGATTGATGAAAAGTAGGTTGATTGATGATGAAGTGGTGTGGCCTGCTGATGTGGTAATTGTGGAAGAGAGAATAAAGTGGGAAAATTTTCACTTGTGAGAAAGAATTCAAAAACAAAATGGAGAAAAGAAAGTTGGATGAGAAAGATGCAGTATATGATAAGGGTGAACATATTGAGAAAACGAAGAGGGAGACATGGCCGCTCAGGGAAAGAAAGGGTAGTGTGAGTGAGGAACCTGGTTTTTTTACATAAGCAAAAGGTTGTGTTATCGGGTTTGGAGAGGTAGAAGACTCTGAAGTCTCAAAAAGTGCTGTTAGGCAGAGTGTTGATTTTGATATTGCTGAAAAATGGAGGAACTTCTTGACATTGTTGAGTTCCAAAAATAGAATCACTTCTTTGTTCCTCTAAGTCCCAATGTTTATGAAGAAGAAGTAAAAACGTATATGTTGTATGTGATACTCTAATGCTATATGTGCATGGAATGAGTTTTTTCTTGATGAGGAGAAGCTTGGGGAGATTCTTGGTGATCTGGTTGATGGTTCAGCCTGCTCAAATAGGTAGAGAACCAGGTCCCTGTGGAACCTTGGAAAAATAGAATGCTAAGTTGAAGGGTGAGAATGAAAGATTAAGGAAACAGGTGGAGGACCTGAGAAAGCATATGATCATTGATCAAAGCATTGTGAGTGAACGAATGGAAAAGCTCATCAATGCCTTAGCCCCTTATTTTTCTTCCTGCCTAGTGATCCATTTCTTTCGCTCCTTCCAAATTTCCTTGAATTTCTATCTTCTTTTGACCCTATGTTTGATGACATTGGTACTTTAGTTGTTTAAATTGTCATATTTTGGTATTGTTAAAACTAATGTGCTTTTATTATAATTACTCTATTACGGGCAATCACTCCATTTGTGTAATGACATTTACTTATTGATCTTGATTGTTTATGCTGTGTTGCCCAAGTGGCATGAGTTAATGTTGCTGAACTTCTTTTTGGTTGTGCTTCTTCTATTATTCTTTTCAATGATGCCAAAAGGAGAAAGTTACATAGGTGTCAACGGGTGTCAACAGGGGGGAGGAATATAATCGAATTGATATGATGTGTTGTGCATGAAAAATATCTCTCTTCGCAGGGGGAACGTTGCTGATAACATGTTGATTATAGGTCTGATCCGCATGAGAACATGTAAGGAATCTGGTTCTCAGGTGGAACATCAATTTTAGGTTTGTCATCATCAAAAAGGGAAAATTTCTCTAAGTTACGTTGTTTCATGTTTTGATGATTTGCCAAACGTTCTGAAGGAATCAGGTACATTTCCCCCTAAGAATATCAAATCTGGATTTGTCATCATCAAAAAAGGAGAAATTGATAAGTTATGTTATTCTGTTTGATGATTTTCCAAACAGTCTCGAGGAACCTGATACAATTAGTTCTTTTGCGTTGAGAGTAACTAGTCATATGACTGGTTCAATTCTCAATGAAATCAGATAAGGGAACAACAGAGGGAACATATATGGATCAGTTCCACTGGTCGTCGTGCAGTCAACTCTACAGTTGTAAAGGCTTCTACATTGTACCGTCTGGAAGGCTGATGCACTGTACCGTCTGGCAGCAATACAACAGCACAACTGTAGCTAGCTAAATCCAAACTAAAAGACACTTTATTGAATCATCCTTGATGACATATCACACACATATTATCTACGTGAGGCAGGGGATTTCACCTCCCCAAGACTTGCAAATCAAAAGATATCCTCTCAGTGCTAGCCACATCCTCTCCAACACTTCCAAATCAAAAGATAATATTCTCTCAAGTGCTAGCCACCACCTCTCTCAAGAAAAAAGTTGCTGCAACCTCAAGGACCAGATCTAAAGATTGAAGATATCTTAACTCCTTAGGTTTTTTGAGTCTTTGTTATTTTATTTTTCATTTGTAATCCTACACTATTTTCAAGAAGAGTCTTTGTAGGACAGATTTAAACCACTATTTGATTTAGTTTCTTGGCTAGAGTTAGTAAAGTTTTGTTGCTTTGTGATAGAGTTATTGCAAAGGGCTTACAATAGAGTTATTGTAAAGGGTGAAAGATTAAGAGTTTAATTCCTAGATTGACTAGAGTTAGTCAAGGTTTGTTGCTTTGTAATAGAGTTATTACAAAGGGCTTACAATAGAGTTATTGTAAGGAGTGATGGATTAAGAGTTTAATTCCTAGATTGCAATAGGTTGTAATCTGAAGTTTGCTCGGTTTAGTGGATTTGAAATGCTACTAGGGGTAGGTCTGGTTTTTAATCCCTTGAGCAAGAAGTTTTTCACGTAAATATCGCGTGTTCTTTATATAGTGCTGATTTACTGTGGGAACAGATAGACAAGCTAGTTCCCTATATTATTTGGTTATACCGTCTGTTTGATTCCCTATATTGTTTGGTTATACAATCTATTGTTTAGCGTGAGAACTGTAGAGAACCTGGTTCTCTATACAGCTTGATGGACTCTTAGTTTCTATCATATTCTCTAAGAAAATTTGTATATTATCCACTATGAGACAATGCTTAAAAATAATACAAGTAAGATATTAATTTGGAACAGAATGTAAAGTCTTGAATGTACCACAGTCCACACAGTTCCAACCCATATACTCCCTACGTTTCAACTTAGATGAGATAGTTTGACTTGGCACAAAGTTTAAGAAATAAAAGATTTTTGAAACATGTGATCCTAAAAGCTTAAAGGGTAAAAATTTTGTGGTACCATGATACTTGTGTGGTTATAGAAGATTCTCATTAAAGAAAAAGTGTGGAAAGTTTAAAATTAAATTGTTTCTAAATATAAAAATGTGTCATTCTTTTTGGAACGGACTAATAAAGAAAGTGTGTCATCTAAATTGAACGGAAGAACACATAAAGTGAAATTGTAACAATATAGAATGACACTGCTTGTATAAAATCCTGCGTATCAGTGTTGAGATTGTTAACGTATAGCAATCTTCCTTCTACATTTGGGTTTGAAACCAACTATGCGAAGAGCACATAATAACTAGAATAGATTAATTTAAGAATTTAAAAAGAACTAAAGATTGAAAATGCACTTATTTTTATTACTCACTGGTTTTCATTTCTCTGGTCACTGGTCTGAATTATGTAATTTTACTTGAGACATTATGCTATCTTTTTACTCTCTCCATTTAAAAGATTCTCTTGATTCATGGTTCCATTACTTTAAATTCAATCTAACATGCAGTTCGCCAAGCGTATCAAATTAAAGTTTCCGTGCATTTGTTCGTGCAAAAAGCTAGAATTCTTCTTGTACTACACTTCTCTCGCAGCTTTTTTTTTCTTTTTTAATAAGTTGTGCACGGTATTTGAAGGGAGTCTTGGAGCAGCGGTAAGTTATCGTCGTGTGACATATAGGTCACAAGTTCGAACCGTGAAAGGTCATTAATGCTTGCATGCAGATAGACGACCTACATTACACCCTTTTGAGTGTGGCCATTCCCCAGACACTGATAAGTACACTTCGTGTAGCTTTGTCATACACTATCTCCACTTTGGTTCTTTGCATATAAATCTTTCATTGTTTGATTTTGAGACTTTTGACCACTTTACTAACTGAATGGTTAGCTTTTAAAAGACTTCCAAAATATTTATCTTTATTCGTTCTAATTATAGAATCCCTTGTATTTTTTCAAAGGGAGTCCCCGTAAGAAAATAAAAAGATTATAAATAAAAAAATAAAAAATAAAAGGAAAAGAATCATCCCTAACAAGTAAGAAGGAAAGCCCCACGTGAAGTACAGAAGAATAAAAGAAGACTAGCTTATTAGATGGAGATTTTAACTTCCAACTCTCTGTATTTTGCACACTACACTTGTTATGGAAGAGGAAATTCAAAAGTTTAACTCCCATATTTAAGCTATCCAACTTTCTTAATAAGCAGTTCGAAAGAATCAAGGTCATTAACTACAGGCGAACAAAATGACACTCTTAGGCATCAGAGGCTAAACAAAAAGATAGCTATATGAAAAATGGCTGATTACTAGTCCTTGAATGTTTGTGAAAAATGGCTGATTAAAAGTACTCATCAAGGGAAAAAAAAAGAAGAGTGTGCTGATTACAAGTGCTAGGACGTTTGATTCAGCCTTTGGAATAACAGTTGCGGAGTTCAATTTTTTCATAAACACAACAGTTCTGTTGCATCCACCCCACATTTTGGATTCACAGATCCAGCTTCCAGGTGTTGTCAAAGCTCAAATAACTTCCTCAGTGAATTACAAAACTCCTTGAGCCGAGGGTCTGTAGGAAACAGCCTCTCTACCTTTATAGGGTAGGGGTAAGGTCTGCGTACACACTATCCTCTCCAGACCCCACTTATGGGATTAAACTACGTTTGTTGTTGTAATTTTTGTTGTAGTGAATTACAAAACTCAATCATGAAGGATCCTCATGTGGGCACATACCTTCAAAAAAGTGATGAAAAAGATGTGGTCTGTAACAAAATTTCCGACCCTTCAAAGCAGGAAATGAATTTGATAAAGACATGGCAACTCCCACAGATCCAAAGTTTTTCAACTTTCTCAATCAATGAATCAAGGTTCATCATTTGCAATGAACAACGAGGACCTCAGGCATTAGAGATTATATTTGAATAGTATAAAGGTGAAGCTGACTATAACTGCTCGGATAGTTAGATTCAGACACTGGGATCAAAGCTGGCTGCTGAGCTCCAATTTTGTACAAATGCAACTGGTTCTGTTGCATCCTCCACACAACTGGATTCACCGAGGTCCTGCTTTCGATTGCCGTCAAATGCTCGAAGAACTTCTCAAGAAATTAAAAATCTTAATCACCAATAATCCCCACATGAGCAGACACCTTCTTTGAAGTGATGAAAACGATTCGCGTCTCTAACATAAATCTCTCTCTCCTCAAAGCTGGAGATGAATGTGATAAACGAATGGCAGTCCCCACATATCCTAAGGTTCTTTATGACACTTAGAGGAGTCCCAGGATTAGTGTTCAAAATTCCTAAAACTACCGCCAACTTCTCACTGTGTCCACACAAGATCAGCTCCTTGTCCTGTTCTTCAACATCTTGCAGAACAAAATCCATATCATGTGAAACACCTGAATTCTTCATGTCCATGCTCAATTTTCGCAACTTTTCCATAATCTGTGGCATTTGAGGATGTAAATCATCTCCTGATAATAACATGTGCACTTTGTTTTTTATTTCAATCCAACTACATCCAGGATTTTTACTCAAACCCACATATTTCATCCTGTCCCTCACCCTGTCTACTTCTTTCCATCTATTGTTAGAAGCATAAATATTGGACAGTAGGATGTAGTTTCCAGGATTCTTGGGTTCTAGCTCAAAGAGCTTATTAGCAGCAATCTCACCCAAATTTGTATTGCGGTGTAGTCTACAAGAACTTAATAAAGCACCCCACACACATGCATCAGGTTCAACTGGCATCGTGGACATCATGTTATACGCTTCTTTGAGCTTTCCTGCACGGCCAAGAAGGCTCACCATACAAGCATAGTGCTCAACTCTGGCCTCAAGTCCATGAACTCTGGACATAGAATTAAAGTAATCTTGCCCTTGTTCTATAAGGCCTGCTTGGCTGCATGCAAATAAAACACTCGTAAAACTAATGAAGTCAGGTTTCTGCCCACTCCTTTGCATTAGCTCAAAGATCTCAATAGCTTCCGTAGCCTTTCCATGCATTGCGTATCCACTGATCATTGCATTCCAACAAACCAAATTACGTACGGACATGCTGTCAAAAATGAGGCGAGCCACCTGAATCCTTCCACAATTGGCATACATATCTATTAATGCACTGCCAACGTAGACATCATCTGAAAAACAATTTCTCAGAGAAAAGCAATGTATTGCCTTTCCGTGCACTAGTGCCGCGATATTTCCACAAGCTGGAAGCAAACTAGAAATTGTTACAGAGTTTGGCATCACCTTAGCCAACTGCATTTCTCTGAAAATCTCTAGCGCTTCAAGGTCTTTGCCATGTTGCGAGCAAGAACCAATCATCGAAGTCCATGAGACCACATTTAATTCAGTCCCTTTGCGCTTAAACTTTTTGAAAACTTTGAAAGCCTCATCAACAAGACCATTCCGCGAGAGTCCAGCTACCAAAGCATTAAAAGCACCCAAATCCATTTCCTCCGATCCTTCAAAGACTCGTGACATCTCCAAAGTACATCTACACTTGCCATACATATCAATTAACGCGCTGATAATACAGATATCACATTCAAGACCCATTTTAATCACATAACAATGAACTTGAACGCCCATCTTAAGATCCTCCAAGCCACCTATAGAAGGAAGAACACTAGAGATACTCGTCCCGTCACTCCTAAACCCTCCCGAATTCATCCTCAGAAACATCAAAACCGCCTCCGAATAACACCCGCTCTGATTAAACCCCGCAATCATACCATTCCACGAAACAAGATTCGGCTCAACACCCAACTTCCCAGCTGCATCAAACACCAACTTAGCATTAACAACATCCCCTCGTTTCGCATAACCGGAAGCTAAAGCACTCCAAGAAACCAAATCCGGCTCAAGCATTTTATCAAACACCTTACGTGCAGATTTCAACTGGTTACATTTCACGTACATGTGAACCAAAGAAGCTTCAACGAACGAATCAAACGCCAACCCAGTTGTTAAACCAAACCCATGAACTTGCTTCCCAACTTCTACCGCCGATAATCCAGCACAAGCCTTAATAGCACTAGGAAGGATATGTACATCAGGCAAAATACATGCCGATAATAGTCGAGAAAATAAAACAAGTGTGCTACTGAAAAGATTGGATTTCGAAGAAGCGTGAATGAGAGCTTTGAAAGAGAAGATATTGGGGTTAGGAAGCGAGTGGAGAAGAGATTCTGCATCGGTAAAGCGTTGACAGTTGACGTAGAGGGAAAGGAGATTATTAGTGATATAGGTGTCATTAGAATTGCCAGTTTTGAGGATATGAGCGTGAACTTGCTGTGTCTGGGAGAGAGATGTTGATTTTGTGATGAGTGTTAAGATGCTGTTGCAGTTGAGGGTATCAAATGCACGCACTGTTTGGAATTGCCTGACACTCATGGAATTTAGGTGTTCTCCGTAGAGAACAGAACAAGGTTCTCCTCGCTGGAGTGCCAATATCAGTTTTCTTTCATTATTTTCAACTAGTAAATTTGTCAGAAAAATTAAATTGCAATACAATCTTTTTGTAAATTTACCCAAGATAGAGTAGATTAATTTTTTTATAAATATATTTTTTTCTAATTAGCTCCAAAATATTCCATATCATCAATTTCAAAGATAATTTTGTTATCCTAAAGACATAATTATTGTCTAATAGTTGATCATGAACTTCACTAATTACTTAACTCAAACATTTAGATTTGAAAATATATTAATAGAAACCCATCCACCACCGAGCTTTCTTTAGACTATAAAAGAGAAACAACTAATATTAATTTCATTGAAAGAAACCATTAAATAGAAAAATGACATTCACTATGTCAAGTAAGATTGACATTGCATAGATTGCCTCGATTAATTTGAGAAATCTTATATGCTCATATAGGTGTTAAGGAGTAGTAATTATTGCAATATTCCTTTTTTCTTTTCACGAAAATATTATTAATTGACGTACTCTTTAATTTTTTTGTAATTGATTCTGATTTTTTTTTTAATTATAATTAAGTATAAGATGATTTGGAACTATTCATTCAACTGATAGAAATGAAATACAATACCACACGATTAAATGATTCACAAAATGCATAGTTATTTTCATTGAAAGAAATTTTTACTTTTCGTATTAATGATAGAGGTGCCTTGAAAGAGCGAGAAAAACGAAACAGAAATTGTTTCTTTTAAGAGAGATGTTACACCACCTTGTGGTCCTTCATATATATTATTAACCATCTACTGATTTATAGCGATTTTTCGTACATCCTTATCCTATTTCATTAACACATAGTAACATCTTTTTAAGTTTTCTAAAATTGCAATAAAAAGATAAATCATTTTCTAACACTGTCTTATTCTCTCACGTATACTATTCCTATATTCATTTATTTATTTCTCATGCATGATAGGAATATTCACCTTTTTCTTTTGCGAAAAATTACAAAAGTAAAAGCTACCAAATATCAAACAACCATTAAAATCAATGGTAAGATAATTGTGCCTTTAGACGGATGAATCGATCTTGTAAATCGACAAATTTATGGGTAAGAAAGTATTTAACTTTCTAATCATTCATATAACACAACAACACATATAAGTACATTATTGTGTTTGTTTATGCATTTACCAGTACGCGTACATTTTGTGAGGCAATTCATGAATGATTATCCATATCATTGGCATATAATTAGTATTTTCCTCCAAAAAATAACTTAATGTAATAATTTAAAGGAAAAAGGAAAAGCAAAGACAATATACAAGTATAAATTTGTATATTTAAAGAAGAAAAATATAAAAGAAAATACTATTTATACATGTAAAATAAAGGCATTAACGTTAAATTCTACAGTTAGTTATAAATGTTTGTTCCCCAATTAGGCAACAACATTGACAATATGAATATCTAAATAGTAAAACTAACATACTAATAAGCGTAAAATCAAAATTTTAATTGAAAAAAAGAAGAGAGGAAAGAAATACAAAGGAAGGGGTAATAAGAATAAATCACATATTTGTTAGTCTCAGATTTATCTTTGAGTGTATCTACTGGCACAAAAGAAAAGAAGATGAAAATAAAAAATATCACAACCCATAAGCAAAATATCAAAAATTAAAGAAGTGAAAAATTCAAAATTACTACAAACCAAGTAATCACAAAGCGAGAATTACCTCTCTGTTAACAAAACAAAAACCATGAAATATAAAGTCAGCCACATTGATAGGGTATTAGAGGTTGATGTTGAGGCAATAAAACTGTTGCTGGCATATTGGCCTTGTAGGACCAATTTTCTTTTTTCACACAAACAACTTTTGACTCCGCTATTCTCTACTGTAAATTTTTATTTAGTACTCGAATGTTTTTCATATGCACAAAACAACTCAGTAAATAAAACTCAAGCAACAGAAAATGAAAATCGGAGAGGAGAGTAAAAAATACTCAAAATTAGTAACGGGGGAGGAGAACTTATTTATTCAACAACACAAATAAATCTGAAGCGTGATGTAGAGCTAATGCTGAGTGAGTAAAAAAAGGAAGAAAAAAATGCAATTTATAACACATTAAGCAAATAGAGGTTACAAATTCAAAAAGTCACAATCCAAGATGCAACATGACACTAACATTTGATGAAATGGATTCCACCTGGCTTGCCATCTCAGCGTCCCTAACCCATTTTATGTCTTCCTTCTATTTTTTTTCAACCATAAAAGTATCCTTACTCTCAACTAATATTGCCACCATTACCGCTACCATAAAAAAATATTATATTTTAAATTTTAATCTTTTATATATGGATTAGGGGAACTGAGGTGGCATGTCATGTAGCATCCACCTCATCAAATATCAATGCCACGTAGGATTGGATGTATACCTTGGACAAACTTAATCGAAGAAGGGTATATTTGAACCAATAGTATTATGGTAGGGGTATATTTGGACCCAAAGTGTCACGACCCAAAATTCATTAAAGGTCGTAATGGCGTCGGACACCACTGTCAGGCAAGCCAACAATAAATACTTAATTTTGTTCTATTTAGTATTTTAAAAATTACATTTTTCCTTAATTAAACAGTAAAAATGAAATTTACAGAGTAAATAATAATATTTTACAATAATTTCAATACAGTGCAACCCATAATCGCCCCAAAACCCGTTGTCACAAGTGCATGAGCATCAATTAGAAAATAAAATAAAATACAACGTCTGTCCGAAATATAAATTTGGACAGGAAAGAAAATATAAATAGTCTGAAGGAGACTCTGCTGGCTGCGGGCCGTGATATAGAGTGCAACTCACCTAAGTCTCCGCATGCATACACGCATTTGCTCTCACAAGGCCACTAAACATAAATGCACCTGCACAACTGTGCAACAAGTGTAGTATGAGTACGTAAATCAACACGTACCCAGTAAATATCCCGTCTAACCTCGAAGAAGTAGTGACGAGGAGTCGATTCCAACACTCACTATGGGCTATCAATAAAATGCCGATATTATAATTAAACATGAATTATATGAATTAGCTGAATGTTCAATAATCAAGAAGTCAGTAAACATCTCTTTTATTATTTAGGAACTCTCTATCTCTGGTTTCGTCATTTAATAATTTATATCTCAAGAAAATAAAGCAACATCAATTATAATCTAGCTCTGAAGCTCTATCATGAGCAAGTCATGCCGAGGACGTACGACCCTATCCAACATATAAATATAAACTGTGCACTTTCGAGGGTCGAACGGCGCGAACCATAGATGCATTTATTAACCTGGAGAAACGATCGGCCCGCTCCCATGAGAGTAGTAAAAATTTACTCCGCTTGCGAAATATAAATTGCGAAGCGATTGCACATAGATTTCACAAGTTATTATAATATTCCTCAATTCTTTTCAAAAATACAAAATTCAAGTGAAAACTTTCAAATCTCGAAATCCTCAATTTCAACTCTTTTCAAGGCAATTAATAAATACAATCAAATAACAGTATCAACAAGGCATGATGTAAACCTAAACTACCCGGGCATAGGCATAATTAGTAGCTACGTACGGACTCTCATCACTTCGTGCGTACGTAGCCCCCGCAAGTAAGAGAACGCATAAATTCAATTCACATATGGGGTTAATTCCCCCTTACAAAGTTAGAAAGGAGACTTACCTCGCTCCGAAGTCCCATCACCGGCTCCCAAGCCCTTTTAGTTACTGAAACCGATGTCCAACGCTCCAAAACTAGCCAATAAACATGCAAATCCATAAATATAAACTCTAGTACTTATTATAATCCAATTTATAACAATTCCTAACTTGCACTTGAAAAGTCGATAAAATCATCCTCGGGCCCACGTACCTGAATTTTCGAAAATTTTCAAAGATAAACTTTACCCATAACACTACGAACTCAAATACATAATCTATTCCAAACTCCATGTCCAATTTCATGGTCAAAACCCAAAAATACAAGTTTTTAAGTTTTTCTTCAAAATTCCAAATTTCTACAAATTTTCATGTTTAAATCCTCATACAAACCATGTATTTAACTTATATTAAGTGGGAATCACTTAAATTGTGTTGCTTGATGAAAATCTCCCTTCGAAGCTCTCCAAAATCGCCCCAACCAAGCGGAAAAATGAGAGAAGAAGAGCCAAATCTCGCCCTTTAAAACAATCTGCCCAGCGACCTCTCGCACCTGCGGTTACTTGACCGCTTCTGCAATCCCGCAGGTGCGGCCAAAATACCGCTTCTGGGGAACTCGAATACATTTGCAGTCCCAGACTTCCCCAACCTAAGCCGCTTCTGTGGCTCCGCACGTGCGACCCTAACCTTGCAGATGCGGTTACACCAGAAGACAGCAGCCTCAGCACCTTCATAAGGCCAAATTTAATCTGTTAACCATTCGGAATCCACCCGAGGCCCTTGGGACCTCAACCAATTATACCAACACATACTAAAACACCATATGGATTAAGTCGATCCTTAAAATCACATCAAATAATGCTAAAATCACGAATCAAACTCCAATTCAAGCTTAATGAACTTTAGAACTTCAAACTTCTACATTCAATGCCGAAACCTATTAAATTACGTCCGATTGACCTCAAATTTTGCACACAAGTGACATTAGAGATTACGGATCTACTCCAACTCCCGAAATTGGAATCCGACCCCGATATCAAAAGTCCACTTCCGGTCAAACTTCTCAAAAACCTTCAAATTTCTAACTTTCGCAAAATGACCTACGGACCTCCGAATCCACTTACCGACGCGCTCTCAATAATAGAATCACCATACGGAGCTATTCCCAGACTTGAAATCCGAAATGGACATCGATAACATTGAAATGCACTTCAACCCAATTTTATGAAATTCTTTCAAAATGTCAACTTCCATAATAGGCACCGAAACGCTTCCAGGTCATCCCAAAACCCAACCCGGACATACTCCCAAGTCCAAAATCATCAGACGAACCTGTTGGAACCTTCAAATCCCGATTACGAGGTCATTTACTCAAAAATTCAACCATAGTCAATTCTTCCAACTCAAAGCTTTCGAAATAAAAATTTTCTTTCCAAATCAACTCTGAACTTCCGAAATTTTAATTCTGACCACGTGTACAATTCATAATACCTGAAGTGAAGTTTCTCATGGCCTCAAACCGCTGAACGATGCGCTAGAGCTCAAAACGACCGATCGGGTCTTCACAAAGTATAACAAAAGGAATATTTAAATCTTTTCTCATAGTACGAAAGTATATTTGGCCCTTTGCCATTTTACTTTAGTAATGAATAAAACTTTAAAAACAAGTATAGGAAAGCACACCAACAATGGTCATGGTGGAGTGGTAACTACTGTTTAACCAGAGGTCTCGGGTTCGAGCCCCTGGGTATGGAGTCGCCTTTGTTAGGGAGCACTTTATCCTCCAATGTGGGACTTCCCGGCGCGAATCTGGATTAAGTCCGATCCCAATGTGAGTACCGGATACCGGGTGGAAAAAAAAGTATAGGGAAGTACAAACATGGTACTTTCCCAATTAATTTTAGCATATATTATTTTTCTTATGTAATTTATCTTATTGTGTATATAATAATTTAAAATTTTTTTACTTATTAATAGTGTATTAAGAAAATCTATGTTAGAAACTAATTTGAGAGTGATATTCAAGTTTATCATCACAAATTTAAATATTGTTAGGTGAATTAAATTGAATAAAGAAAAACTCCATTGTTGAGATTTTATAAGGTTGAAAACTCATTTTTGCTGAAATCTTTGATACATTGATGATTGCAGTTTCTTGGGAGCTTATTTCGAAATTGTGGTTAAAATTTGAATCTATTTGATAAAAATTTGAGTTATGTGGTTATAGTTTTCGTAAGTTTAAATATGTAGGAGACGGAATAAAATTTTTGTATATAATATTATAATATGTGTATAATAATTTGTTGGATTTTTTAAGCTTATTTTAGCTTAAAAGATGGTGAATGGGAAATGGAGAGAAAATAAAATATTTTAAGTTTCCCTCCTTGACAAAGGGACATTGTCCCATATTTGAGGAGGAAAAGACTTTAATGGGTATATATACAATGTCTCTTCTTCTAATTCTTAAAGAGTTAAGAAGAAGGCAAGCCTCGTGCTGCCGCCATCGCTCGCTCGGCTCGGCTTCGGCTTCGGTTTCGGATTTGGAAGGTTTTAATCTCCAAAATGTGAGTAGAACTCTTCGTTTAACCTCAACATGTTGGCTATAAATGGCACTCTCTCAGATTTTCCTTATGAAATTTCTGAATTCTCCTCTTCCTTTATGCATTGTTTTAACTATAACAAAGCAATAGTAAGTGTGATTTGTTGTCGTCACTTGTATTCGTTGAAACACTAGGGTTTGAAGTACCGCTACACCAGTGTGTAATCCGTTCTATCCTTGAAGGAAATAATCCACAACCTCGAGTACTAGGAGGGGATTAAGTTCCTTAAGGAAATACTATGAATTCAGTGGGCTAGGATCAATTTCTACTTCTTCTACATTTCTATTTTATACATTGTGTTATTCTCTAGAATTATTTTACAAATACAGTTTACTAACAAGCTTAAGGAACTTAAACATTTTCTATATTTGTGTTATACTCACTATTCTGGAGACTAAAACCTTCGTGATTTTCTACTCCCGTTTTGGAGATTAAAGCCTTCGTAGTTTTCTACTCCATTTGTTTAGTTTAACGTATATTTTGTTTTTGTTTACTATTTGTTATTCGGAGATTAAAATCCTAGCGATTTTCTACTCCATTGGAGATTATCTACGTGATTTTCTACTCCAAATTTATTCGGTTTGACGATATAAGAACTTTGCCGTTTATTAAATGTTTGTTTGTGTCATTCTTTTACAGAAAATGACGAATGAGAATGGAAACCAGACTGTTCTTATGGTGACTGGAAATGCATCGACAAGCGGAACAACTCCGGCATTGGCGCCGGCACCGGCACCGGCAGAAAAGCCCGGCAAATTTTTCGGGATTGATTTCAAGCGGTGGCAGCAGAAGATGTTCTTATGCTTGACGACTTTAAGTCTACAAAAGTTCATTAAGGAAGATGTTCCTCTTCTGCCAGATGAAACTCCAGACAATTAACGCTTTCTCGTGATTGAGGCGTGGAAGCATTCTAATTTTCTATGCAAGAATTACATTGTTAGCGGACTGGAGGACGATATGTATAACGTCTATAGTAATGTGGAGACGTCAAAAGAACTGTGGATTGCGCTTGAAAGGAAATACATAACTGAGGATGTTGATTTGAAGAAATCTGTTGTCGCTAAATTTTTAGACTACAAAATGGTAGATAGCAAATCTGTTATTACCCAAGTCCAGAAATTGCAAGTGATTATTCGCGATATCCTTGCTGAAGGTATAAGTCGAATTAATATTTATGTTGAAAGTATTAATTTTTATTATTACTAACAGAATTTTCATTGAAGGTCTTGTCATTAATGAATCATTCCAAGTAGCAGTGATGATTGAGAAGTTTCCTCCTTTATGGAAGGACTTCAAAAATTACTTGAAACACAAATGCAAGGAGATGTCGCTTGAAGATCTCATTGTTTGGTTGAAAATCGAAGAGGATAACAAAGCTGATGAAAAGAAAGGTCGTGGAAACTCAACAATAATGGGAGAAAATATTGTTGAGGATTCTCCTCAAAATAATAGAAATATGAAGAAGGCTTCTGGACCGAAAAGCAACCCAAGTAAGAAGCGGTTCAAAGAAAATTGCTACAATTGTGGGAATTCTGGGCACAAATCTGCAGATTGTTGTGCTCCAAGGAAAGACAAGAAGAAGGGTCAATCAAACATAGTTGAAAATCACGAAGATATTGATGACTTGTGTGCTATGTTTCTGAATACAACCTGGTGGGAAATCCTGTCACGACCCGAATTTCCCACCGTCGGGACCGTGATGGTGCCTAACATTGAACCCTCTAGGCAAGTCAACTTTAATGTTTATTTACCTTATTCATTTATTTTTAACAGACAACAGGTGATGTACAATTTAGCGGAATTTAAAATACGAGATAATATGATTCAACAGTTTGATATAATACTAATACGAAATCCAGAACCAAAGTACTCCCAGAACAAGTGTCACAATCTCACGGGCTGTCTATGAATGCTACAAATAGGAGTCTGAACAAAATATAAGAATACATCTGTCTCATAAGTAAATAAGAACATAATAGAACTAAAATAGGAGGGGACACCAAGTCCTGCGGACGTCTGTAGAACTACCTCGGAGTCTCCGCCGGACTAAAGGCAGCAACCCTGATCTAAGGTCCGAAGGGTCCAATACTAGGATCTGCACAAAAGTGCGGAGTGTAGTATCAGTACAACCGACCCCATGTACTGAGTAAGTGTCGAGCCTAACCTCGGCGAAGTAGAGACGAGGCTAGGACACGACAGCCAACCAAACCTATGCAATTTAATCATATACAGAGAGAATAATAACAACACGAATTAAGCAGCTAAATATAAGGAAAGGGGAACATGTTGAGGGGAGGAAATATCAAATAATGGAAGTAACGAAGTAAAGCAACAAATTTGATATCAATTTAAACAACAGAAGTAACAACACAAAAACAAGTGTACGGCATCACCCTTCGTGCTTTTACTCTCATCCTCACCAAATAATAAATAGAATGCACGACATCACCCTTTGTGCCTTTACTCTCATCCTCACAATAAATCAATAGAAATGGCACGGCATCACCCTTCGTGCTTTTAATATCATAATACGGCACGACATTACCCTTCGTTCTTTTAATATCATAATACTGGCACGGTATCACCCTTCGTGCTTTCACTCTCATCCTTACAATAAATCAATAGAAAATGGCACGGCATCACCCTTCGTGCTTTACACTCTTCCTCACCCAAACAAATCAATAACAAAAATTCGGAAAGGAAATCAACAATACAAACAACAATAATGAATCCATAACGTCCTGACAAGGGAGTCAACAGTAGATTCAGCATCACCCCGGCAAGGGAAAACAACTATAACCAATCTCACCTAGTTACTAAATTTCACGTAGTAATTATCAACTTGAACCAATACTCCACAATGATCAATACCAAAGAAACACCACCAACATAGATAATTGTCAAATTAAACTCAAGTAATGCTTAATGAAAAATCACATAAATCACAATATTCGACTCACGGCATGCTTGACACCAACGTATAGATACTCGTCACCACACCTATACGTTGCACATTATACTAACACGTAGCAAATAAGACACTATACCTATTCCCTCAAGCTAAGGTTAAGCCAAACACTTACCTCGAATTCCACGACCAAACTCAAGCCTCAATTACCGCTTTCCCTTTAGAAATCGCCTCCAATTAATTTATATCTAAACATAATCAGCTTAACAATATCAATAAATGCTAAATAATTCAACCCCAATGCCTAGTTATGAGTTTTATATCATTCTTCCCAAAAAGTCAAAAATCTACCCCGGGCTTGCTTGGTCAAAATACGAGGTTCGGACCAAAATCCGATCATCCATTCACCCACAGCCCGATTATGTAATTAGTTTCGAAATCCGACCCCAAAACGAGGTCTAAATTCCAATTATACAAAAAGCCCTAACTCTACCCAAATCCCTAATTCTCTACCATTAAAACCCTAGAAGTTTTTATAAAAGTTGATGAAAAACATTAGGGAGTTGAAGGAAATTAGTTAATGAATACTTACCTATGATTTGGGAAGAAAATCTCTTGAGAAAAATCGCCCTAAGTCTTCTATTTTTGTGCAGATTTGAAAAAGAAAACGGCTGAAGCTCTAACTTAAAACACACTGCCCGACCCTCGCACCTGCGGTGCTTGGGTTGCGCAAGTGCGGAAAATTGGTCGCTCCTGCAGAAATAGGCAAGGACACTGAGGGCCGCACATGCAGAGGTTTATCCGCTTCTGTGGAAACTTGTCGCACCTGCCGAAAGAGTGCAGTCTGGGCTGGATCGCACCTGCGGCTGAAGGTCCGCACCTACTAGCTCGCACCTGCGGCCCTAGACTCGCAGGTGTGGGTACACCAGAACTGGTGCACCAGCAGTGTTTTCCTAAGTCTAAACACCCCGAAACCTATCTGAAACTCACCCAAGCCCTCGGGGCTCCAAACTAAACATGCATACAACCTCAGAAACATCCTACGGACCTACACGTGCAATCAAATCACCGAAATAACATCTTAAACGACGAATTTAGCATCAAAATCAAAGATAAATCTCAAGAACTTTTAAACTTTTAAATTTTACAACCACGAATCTGAATCATGTCATATGACCTCCGTTCCTTACCAAATTTTACAAGCATAACTCAAATATCATATTAAACCTGTACCGGGCTCCAGAACCAAAATACGGGTCCGATACCATCAATTTCACATATGACCAAATTTCAAAAAACTCTTATACATTTCAGTTAAACAATTTCTTTCAAAAATTCATTTCTCGGGCTTGGGACCTCGGAATTCTATTCCGGGCATACGCCTAAGTCCCATATTTTCCGATGGACCCTCCGGGACCGTCGAATCACGGGTCCGGGTCCGTTCACCCAAAATATTGACCGAAGTCAACTTAAGTTCAATTTTAAAGGGATAATTAGCATTTTTATCAGTTTTTCATATAAAAGCTTTCTGAATATACGCACTGACTGTGCACGCAAAATGAGGTGAGATAAAAGGAGGTTTTCAAGGCCTCGGAACACATTTTTGACTTATAAAATGAGAGATGACTTTTTGGGTCATCACATTCTCCACCTCTAAAACAAACGTTCTTCCTCGAACGGACATAGAAAAGTACCTGAATCAGGGAAAAGGTGGGGATACCGGCTCTACATATCGAACTCGGACTCCCAAGCAGCTGCCTCGGCAGGATGACCTCTCCACTGAACACGAATCGAAAGATAACTCTTCGATCTCAACTGACGAACCTGCCGGTCTAGAATAGCTATCGGCTCCTCCTCATAGGTCAAGTCATTGTCCAACTGGACACTGCTAAAGTCTAAAACATAGGCTGGATCGCCGTGATATTTCCGAAGCATAGACACATGAAACACTGGATGCACAACTGATAAACTTGGTGGCAACGCAAGTCTTTAAGACACCTCTCCCACTCTATCAAGGATGTCAAAAGGACCGATGTACCTAGGGCTTAGCTTGCCTTTTTTCCCAAATCTCATCACGCCCTTCATGGGCGACACCCGAAGCAACACCCACTCTCCGACCATGAATGCCACATCACGAACTCTGCGGTCGACATAACTCTTCTGCCTGGACTGATTTGTACGAAGTCTATCCTGAATGATCTTAACCTTGTCCAAGGCATCCTGCACTAAGTCTATACCCAACAACCGAGCCTCTCCCGGCCCAAACCACCCAACCGGCGACCGACACCGCCTACCATATAATGCCTCATAGGGAGCCATCTTGATGCTCGACTGATAGTTGTTGTTGTAGGCAAACTCAGCTAATGGCAAGAACTGATCCCAAGAACCTCCAAAGTCAATGACACAGGCTCGTAGCATATCCTCCAAAATTTAGATAGTACGCTCGGACTGTTCGTCCGTCTGAGGATGAAACGATGTGCTCAACTCAACTCTTGTGCCCAACTCACGCTGAACTGCCCTCCAAAACTGCGAGGTAAACTGCGTACCTCAGTCAGAAATAATAGACACGGGCACACCATAAAGACAAACAATCTCCCTAATGTAGATCTATGCCAATCTCTCCGAAGAATAGGAAACTGCTACAGGAATGAAATGTGCTGACTTGGTCAGCCTATCCACAATAACCCATACTACATCGAACTTCCTCTGAGTCCGTGGGAGCCCAACAACGAAATCCATGGTGATATGCTCTCACTTCCACTCAGGAATCTCAATCTACTGAAGCAATCCACCAGGCCTCTGATGCTCGTACTTAACCTGCTGACAATTCAAACACCGAGCTACATATGCCACAATATCCTTCTTCATCCTCCTCCACCAATAATGCTGCCACAAATCCTGATACATCTTTGCGGCGCTTGGATGAATGGAGTACCGGGAACTATGGTCCTCCTCTAATATCAACTCACGAAGTCCATCCACATTGGGCACACAAATACGACCCTACATCCGTAAAACTCCATCATCACCAACTGTAACCTGCTTGGCACCATCGTGCCGCAACGTGTCCCTAAGGACACATAAATGAATATCATCATACTGTAGATCTCGAATACGATCAAATAATGAAGAGCGAGCAGCTGTATAAGCTAGAACACGGTCGGGCTCAGAAAGATCCAATCTTATGAACTTATTGGCTAAAGCCTGAACCTCCAAAGCAAGCGGTCTCTCCCCGACCGGAATTTAAGCAAGGCTACCCCTACTAGCTGACTTCCTACTCAAAGCATCGGCCACCACATTGGCCTTTCCCGGATGATATAAGATGGTGATGTTATTGTCTTTCAACAGCTCCAACCATTTCCTTTGCCTCAAATTTAGCTCCATCTGCTTGAACAAATATTGCAAGCTCGTGCGATCCGTGAACACCTCACATGGAACGCCATATAGATAATGCCTCCAAATCTTCAGCACGTGAATAATGACTGCTAGCTCCAAATCATGAACTGGATAATTTTTCTTGTGGAACTTCAAATAACGCGAAGCATATGTAATGTCCTTGCCATCCTGCATCAACGTTGCACCAAGTCCAACCCAAAATGCATCACAATACATAGTATATGGCCCTGAACATGTGGGCAAAACCAACACCGACGTCATAGTCAAGGCTGTCTTGAGCTTCTGGAAGCTCGCCTCACAATCCTCTGACCACCTGAACTAGGCACCCTTCTGAGTCAACTTGGTCATCGGGGCTACAATAGACGAAAACCCCTCCACGAACCGACGGTAATAGCCCGCTAAACCCAGGAAACTCCGGATCTCTGTAGCTGATGTGGGTCTAGTCCAATCCTTTATCGCTAAAACCTTCTTAGGATCCACCTGAATACCCTCCGCTGATACAACATGACCCAAGAATGCAACTGAACTCAACCAAAACTCACATTTCAAAAACTTAGCATATAGTTGGTTGTCCCTCAGAGTCTGGAGAACGACTCGAAGATGCTTCTCACGCTCCTCCCGGATGCGGAATAAATCAGAATATCATCAATGAAGACAATCACGAAGGAATACAAATAAGGCCTGAACACTCGATTCATCAAGTCCATGAAAGTTGTTGGGGCATTTGTCAACCCGAATGACATCACTAAGAACTCATAATGCCCGTACTGAGTGCGAAAAGCTGTCTTATGGACATAGGATGCCCTAATCCTCAACTGATGGTAGCCAGATCTCAAATCAATCTTCAAAAATACCTTGGCACCCTGAAGCTGATCAAACAAGTCATCAATCCTCGGCAACAAATACTAGGTCTTGATGGTAACCTTGTTCAACTTCTGATAATCTATGCATGTCCTCATCGACCCATCCTTCTTCTTAACAAACAACATCGGCGCACCCCAAGGCGAGACACTAGGCCTAATAAAGCCTTTATCAAGCAAGTCCTGCAACAGTTTTTTCAACTCCTTCAAATCTGGCGGGGCCATATGATATGGAGGAATAGAAATGGGCTAAGTGCCCGGAGCCAAATCAATGCAAAAGTCAATATCCCTGTCGGGTGGCATACCCGGCAGGTCTGCAGGAAACACCTCTGGGAACTCACGAACAATGGGCACAGACTCCATAGAAGGAACCTCGGCACTAGAATCACGAACATAGGCCAAACACCCCTTCTCTACCATACGTCGAGCATTCATATATGAGATAACCTTGCTAGAAGAATGACCAGGAGTCCCTCTTCACTCCAGTCGAGGCAACCCCGGCAATGCTAAGGTCACGGTCTTGGCATGACAGTCCAGTATGGAATGATAAGGCGACAACCAATCCATCCCCAAATAACATCAAAATCTACCATATCAAGGAGTAGAAGATCTACACTAGTCTCAATACCACTAATAAACACTACACACGAACGGTAGACACGATCTATGTCACGATCCCAAAGCCTAACAGGTCGTGATGGCGCCTATCATGGAACTAGGCTAGCCAACCATCAGATAACTACACATTTGATCTATTATAATATTTCAAAAATCAATAATAATCAGCAAAAAAAAGTATAAAATAATTTCCTTAAATCTTTACGCCGCAATAATAATCAAACAGTCTAACCAAATCCCCCAAGACTGGAGTCAACCGATCACGAGCATCTAAGAAATAAACTAACTTTGCTAATGTCATAATAATGTCTATGAATCAAATAATAAGTACTAAATGAAGAAGGGAAGTGGAGAAGCTGCGGACTGGACAACTACCTCGAAATCCCAAACGCCGATGACAACGAGCTCGGATGACTACTGCTCCGAACCAGTACCTGGATCTGCACAAGGGGTGCAGGGAGTAATGATGAGTATGCCAACTCAGTAGTAAGGAAAATAAATCATAGTCTGAAGTATATGAACACACATCACAAAACACCAATCCACAAAATAGTAATACGTCAAGTCTCAATACAGTATATATAAGTTCGAAAACCAGTTTCCATAAAATCCTTTTGAAACAAGTATTTTCAATATATCTCAATAAAACTCTCAGTAATATCATTTTGAAAAATGAAGTGAATCATAGTCAAAAATCAGTAAACTATCATCATAAAACTGCCCCTCGGTCCATAATCATCACTCGTAACAATTTCCCTCAGCACCTCACCATCACTCAGTATCAGCCCCGCGGGCTACCTAACTGTCACTCATGCCTCCCAATCACTCATCACTCGGCACTCGCACTCAGTAGGTACCTGCGGTCACTAGGGGTGTGTACAGACTCCGGAGGGGCTCCTACAGCCCAAGCGCTATAAAGAAGCCAAATCATGGCATCAATCACTCTTAGGAAATCGACCTCTCTCATATCATAACATCCTCACAATATTGGCCCTCGGCCTCACTCAGTCAGACACTCTCAACATGCCACTCGGGCCATAAATAAATAGGGTTCTTGACCCAAAAGAGTATTTCATTTCAAGAATTAATATCAACAAGCGCTGAAGGTCAAAACAATTTATCAGGAAAGACTGAGTGTAAATTCATAATTTCTAAGTGAGGAATTATCAGGAAAATAGCCCCCAAGGGGTTAAAACAGATCGGCACTAGGCCCCAAACATGGCTTACAACCCAATTATATCAAAACATATCAATACTATAAAGAATAGGCTTTAAAAGCAGTTTCGCAACTCAATAGTTGCCTAAAAAGGAAACATATTTCCAAATTTCCAATTCTTCCACGCCCCACACTCGTCATCCAGTGTGTGCGTCACTCCAAAACCTTGAAAGGATGTAAAGTCCGGGGTTCCATACCCTCAGGGCAGGATTTAAAGACATTACTTACCTCAAACTAGCCCGAAAAGCTACTCTGCAACCCGCTTGCCTCTCGAAATCTACCAAGATCTGATTTTTATCATCAAATTATGCTAAGGGAATGAATTCCAATTGAAAAGTACCAATTTTAGCACAAAATCTGAAATTAGCCAAAACCCGACCCCCCGGGCCCGCGTCTTGGAACTCGAAAATATTTATATAAAAATTTTCTTCATCATCTCACGAGTCTGTACGTATAAAAAATCTAAAATCGGAGTTCGTTTGACCCCTCAAATCATCCCCTAAAGGTCTCATAATCTCAAGCCCTAATTCCACAGTTTTCTACTGATTTTCATAAATTAAACAATGATAATTTGATCCTTAATCACATATAATCGAGTTTTAGGCTCCAAAATCCTTACCTCAATGAAGAACAATGATTTCCTCTCTTAAAAATCGCCTCAAAAGCTTCAAACCCGAATAACAATGGTGAATGAATGGCCAAAATTCGTGGGTTCTTTTTATAGGTTCTGCCAAGCGATGATCGCACCTGCGGTCCTTTTCTCGCACCTGCGGACTCGCACCTGCGGTCCCAGATGCGCACCTGCGAAAATGACTTAAATCTAAACTTCCGCACCTGCGGCCCAATCCTCGCACTTGCGGGCTCGCAGGCGCGACCAGGCATCCGCACCTGCGCTCCTTGGCGAGGTCCCCCTCTTCCGCACCTGCGACAAATCCTCCGCACCTTCGACTCTGCAGGTGCGGTCCAAGTCTCGCACCT
>ML376596.1:12203-34868 GCA_005239525.1 Nicotiana knightiana | reverse complement strand
CCTTAATTATGGCTAGTTTGATTCCTACCCTTATTTTCACCTAGTTTCAAACTATATATATACTCTATTAATTCCACGGTACACATAACACGAACTAATCTGTTCAACTCTATCTCTCACACAATTAAAAAACTCTCTGCTCTCTCTCTCTCTTCTGTGCTAGTTACTACTATTCTAAGTTAGCCGGCTGCAAGCCAAGGCCAACTATTGTGCATCTCCTACTTCCTGTTTGTGTTACGGCTTTCTTCACTTCACTGGTATGTTCTAATTCAGATTTCAGTTCTCAAACCAACATGTTTCTATTACTGTTGCAATTCACTGTGTTTCTAATTTGCTTTTACTTATTATTTTGTTGTTCAACATGTAACTAGGATCCTGAACTCCCCTATGCCTATTAAGTTTATGCTTTACTTGTCCCTGACCAACATGTTTCTATATACTTAGAACCTGCTTCTTATGTGAATCTCCATGCCTATGACTAGTACATTAGTTTAATCATGGTCTTAGTTGTTTGGTGTTAATCTAATCCGGTACTTTACTGTACCCCTGATCCTCTGAATCCTTAGGAGCTTCTGATTGCATGCCTACATGTGTTTATGCCAGCTACATGATTTCCCTCACATGCTCTGTATTTGTCCCTCAAATCCCATTACCCCTGCTTGTGATTGTTGGACTATCCCTGGTCCTTTGTGTATGTTGAACTTCTATTCCAATCAAGTTTCCCTTTTCAAAACTGTTTTCTTACTCACCCTTTCTCAAAACTGTTTTCTTACTTAAACCTTTTAAAAAAATAAAAAAGCACTCTCACATATATTCTTAGAAGTCTAGGTTCTGCCCCTTCTGTGTGAGTATTGCCTTGGGACCCTTGAGCTCCCTCTGAACTTTGACACACAGAGGCTGGCCATTCCACACTACACTTACTCTATTTTGGCTGTGAAATATAGGTGTGAGCACTGCCGGGGAGCCCTTGAGGTCCTTAGGGAACTCTGACACACCCGGATTATGAGAAGGTTGTAAAATAATACCTGGCATTGAGGACCTGGAGACTTGAGCCTATTCTGTAGGCTCCCTATAGTTAACTTCTTATTTTTCTTCTATTTCAGTCGTGTAATTCATATTCAATGGTCTGTAATAATTAATTGTAAACAACTCTGGGATCGGATAGTGAAAATGGATGGGTGATATGCATGCTGTAGTATAATTAAGGGTAGAGACCATATTTCTAGGTTTATTTTCTCTATGCGCAATAGAAGCCATGTTTAGGTACAACATGCCATGCATTAGATATCATGCTACTTAGGATTTATGTGTATTCAACATCTCATCTACGCTTAGAAATCCTGCCTATAGGATAAATAATTACAATAAAATAAGTTGCTATTACGTGATTCTGCCCATGTTCTGAAACTTCACTAGAAGTACTGTCCTAGGATAAATTAACTGCAATCATGTCCCATCATTCTATACATGTAGAGATCCTGTTTTAGGTAAACAACGATTAAAATCTGTCAGATATGCTATTCCTGAAACTGTGCATAATGTTGTGATTCTATGTGCATTTAGAAATCCTGTTTAAGTTATTATGCATCATGCTGCATTAGATATCATGCAATAGGATCTAAAACAATTCCCTATTCTAAACAACTGGTAATCAGTCCTTGTACATCTTCAACACCTAGAATTGCATGTTATTCGACACCTAGGAAAGCTTTAGGTAATTAACTTAAAAAATAAAATAAGATCTGTCTTTGTGATCATGTTTAACTGTCAGCATGCTTAAAACCAGTAGTCAAGCCTGATTAAGACTTCCTCTCTGAGTTATGCAATAAATCTTTCTCTGTGTTATCACCTAGATTCCATGCTTTAGGATTCTGAATTAATATGGACCTTAGTTGTGTATGAGACATGCTGCTTATGTGTACTGTGTGTGGAGGAATACGTGAGCCTTTATATGCTTTCCTTTATCTGCAGTCCTACTTTTTTTGTTATCTGTCGCCCTAGAATTTTACCTTTAAAACCTGAGGGTCTGCCTAGCACCTCCCTTTAGAAAAGGAGTCCTAATTCCCTCCGAGACTGATAGGTAGGGACAGGTAACAACATGCAATAGAGGTCGATACCAACACTCGTTTTTGATAACCTTACGGGGTGGGAAGGGTAGAATATGGTTATGATGGCCGATGCGCTAATACCATGTGTAGCCCCTCTTTGAGGAGTGATTACCGGGTATTGCATTGATGTGATCCATATTATTATAAACCTAAGACACCTTTTATGTTCTTAGCTCGTAATCCTTTTTGAAAGCTAATCTTCTTTACTGTTCTTTTCAAACATCTACATGCTTAAGACTTAAATCCCCTCTTATTTGAGCCTTTACTTGTTATTTGATAATTGTACAAATTCACGAAACCATTTGGCCGGGAACCACACTTGTGGATCCCGAGGGGTGTCTAACACCTTCCCCTTAGGATAATTTCAAGCCCTTACCCAAATCTCTGGTTAGTAAAGTAGTCGTAATTGAACCCCTTAGGTGCCCTAACGCACCGTTAAAATTGTTAGGTGGCGACTCTTAAAAATATGCAAACCCCTTTCCCAAAAGGAACGAGTTGTCCCAACCAATGTCGTAAACCCGATCTCCGCGAGGAAAAAGGGGGCGCGACAACCATATCACTGAATCTGATGGCATACTCTGATACTGACATAGTGCCCTGGCGCAGCTTCTCGAACTCCGCGCGCCACGCATCTCGCAGAGACTGAGGTACAAACTCTCTCAGGAACATTTTTGAAAACTGAACCCATGAAAGTGAAGCTGACTAGACCGGACTACCCAACTGATACGCCCGCCACCACTGATAAGCTGCTCCCTGAGCTAAAACGTAACAAAATCACCCCCCATCATCTTCACAATACCCATAGTGAAATTAAAAGGGGAAAGGGGGGGGGGGTCAATTGTTGCCTTTTTAAATTTTTTGTCGACTACTCTTCAGACCTAGTCGACTTATGCGAAGACAACATGCACATAATTGTTTGTCCTTTCGATTTAAATAAGTGTTAACCACAATAAACATTAAAGGAGCATAATATTATATAAGAGCGATAAATTAAATAACACAAGAAATTTTTATACTGGTTCAGAACCAATGTAGTATCCTAATCCAGTCCTCTTGGGTTGCAAGAGTGTTGTCTTTTAGAGCTCTTTGTCATTGAATTGAGTACAACTTTTTGGTTTTCAACGATCACCACCAATGTTGACAGGGTTGGTTTTTACTCGCTCAACAACAACGGACAAGAGTTGGTTTTCACTCGCTCACTAATAACCCTTTGGTTTTCACTCGCTCACCAAAGAAGCGAACAATGACACAACCTCTAGAACACACTACCTCTCCAATATTTTTCTGTCTCTCTTCTCTCTTTTGTGTACACAATAAATCTAAAAGTGAATTATAATGCTAGTTAAGAGTATAATAAAGAACTTGTAGTTGAGTAGACAATTGTATAGAAGGTTGCGTGAGTTTGCTGTTGCATGTGCTTTCTCTTTTATACTTGGTCTTTGAATATTCTAGCTGTTGCAGCGGTCTTCTAATTTTGGAAAAGGATTTCCTTTGGTGCTGCTCCAACTTTTCTTAACTGTTTCTTTCTCTTTTGAATATGATTTCGATCCTTGTCTCAATTAAGTATGATGTTGAAAGAGTAACTACTATTTCCTTTGAGCACAAATGATTATCCATACTTCAAGCCATTTTGTACAGATTTGATCTCACATGATTTGGGATCTTTTCCTTTACAATTTCAAAAATCAAGGCCACATTATTTAATGCCTTTTGTATAAAATATTCTTTCCATTTAAGTCATATGAACTTGGACGTTTTCATGTGTACTGGAGGAATTGTATTTCTTTCAATGTAAGCATGATTCTCTTTCCTTTAAAGATTAGATACTGATGAGATTCTATTCCTTTGCTTCCTCATACTTCATTTCTTTTCTAATAGATCTTAATATATCTTTGACTCCTTTCTTGATCTTGAAAAATAATCTCTTTCCATAATATAGATTATACTATACCCATAATATATTTTTTCCCATAAAAATACATTCTTCATTGGCCTTGTAGTATCTCTTCTATATAGTATCTTCCTTCCACAAAATAATAGATCTTCTCTATGATTTTAGCAACTTTCCTTTCAAGAAGTTAAAAAACTTTCCATCCATAATTTCTGTAGGTTCTTCTTCTGATATTGTAGTAAGCCATTCAATATTTGAAATTTCACTTTCAAATATTATTCCTTCTATGACTCTTGGAGATTAAATCTCTGAAATTAATCTTCCTTGATAAATTCTTTACATGATATTCTCTTTCCCATATTTGTTTGAATCTTTACTAGCATCTTCGTTCTTGAATAAACCTGTACAAAAATAATATTACCACAAATAAATATTCTTTAATTAATAATTATGTTGGTTTGTTATCATCAAAATTAATACGTGAAATCTTGAAGCTAACAATCTCTCCCTTTTTGATGATAGCAAACCATTGAGTACAAAATAAGAAAATTTAATCAAAGACTTAATTAAAGGCAATGATAAGCTAGATAAACTGCTTACTTCCCTGAAGTCTTCTTCTCGAAATGCATGTAGTACATCAAGTGTGAACTTTCCCTCACTCTCTGCATTCCTCTGTTATGCTCCCCCTGTCTCCATATATTCTACCTGAGTTTTCGAACTTTTGTACACATTATTTTCTCCCTCTTTTGTCATCATCAAAAAGGTGAAGTAACTTGTAGGAAATATGCAAAAATTTATTTGTGACAAGGTATAAATAACATACAGACAATTGCACATACTATTCACATATCCAATTAAAAATATTACTATAACTTATAATCCTCCAAGGATTTATAAATGATCATGCAATTAGAAGCATTAACTCAAGGCTAAGGAAATTATACGGTCTAAAAGACAAGTTTTTAAACATCATAGGAAAACTATAACATATAGAGTTGCAAAAAAAAAAACTTTGAGCCATTAAAAAGTTTTGTGACTCACCCAAATATTATCAAAGACTTGCAAACTTACTGCCACGAAAGGATACAAGATGACATCATTACTGTACCAACTTCTTTCGTAAATGTGAGGACATATCTGCAATATGATGGTCAATGTCCTCCAGGCAGATTTCTAAAATACTTTCTGTCACAAGCAATCTAATGACATGTGTTATGCCTTGTGCTCTAGTTTTGTCTTTTTCATGACATGAGAATTTTTTTTTAATTTCAGTTCACTTTGTTGCCTGCAAGGTTTGCATCTGAAAATATCCAACTAGATCAAAGCACTTAGTCCTTGCATATAATAATCCATAATTTAGAATGTCAACCAAAAATCTTTTGTGGCACTATAAAGAGATATTATAGGATCAGGTATACCAAAATATTTGTCATAAGAATAGAGAGCCGGTCATACCTTGGTACTTTATTCGATCATTGGATTTACTAATTTTCTCCTTAATTCGTATTATTTGGAATGTGAATATGAAGTTTAATTCTCCATCATACTTATTTTCAAACGATCATCTTCTAGAGGCTTAAAAATGCTTGACATGCTTTTGGTTAGTATTACCAAATAAATATGCTCTTGTAAATGCATCTTTGGAAAGAATAATCGTCATATGATAAACATGAATTTGTTTCAAACGATAACTAGTTTTGGTCACAAGAATGTCATAAAAAACCTTCAATTCCAGAGAGAGTCTAGAGAATAATGTTATGCAATTTTCAAATCATTTAAAAAATATTTCAACATCCATATAAAAATAGTTTACAAACTTTGTAATACGCACGTGAAAAATGATGTTCTAATAAAACTCTCTAAGAAGAAACAAACCTTCTTGTTGTGAAACCTTGGGCTACAAGTTTACCCTTAACTTTCACAATCTTACCAATCTCATCAAGCCTCTTGTTGGATATCAATGATTGTAGCTCCTTTGCTTGGTACTAGATTTTCATACTTTTGATTCTTTCAGCTTCGTTCAACAAATCTTGCATTGCTAGAATCCAACATTCATCGCTTAATACTTCTTCATGATAGTCTAGTTCAACTAGAATAGATGTGTCACTAGCACTTTATTGCAAGCTATCCACTGCAAGTTCTCCATCCTTATTCACAATTTGCTTAGAATAGTATTAGTGTAAAGAAAACGCGCATGTTGAGATTCCTACAACTAATATTCTGAATAAAAATGTAAGTAATAATGAATAAGGGATATACCAAGAGTCTTACCAAGACAATTGCAACCAAAGGAAATAAGACAACCAAAAATTGATTTTTCTTCCTTTCCATAGCTAAGACAGAATTTCATTCAAGATAACATCCAATGAAAAAATATTAAAGCACATATAAGCGAATGATGCCAATTTATGCAAAAATGATGCTTTCTTTTCAAGTCTGCTTTCAACCGAGGCGCCAAAAAAATGTGAAAGATCATGCTTGTTGTAAGAAAATATCAAAAAAATACTATTAAAGCTCACATCGATGATCACTGCAAATGCGTCATTTACTTATTAAAAAATATAACCTATGCAAAAGTAAGGATAATTATCAATAGAGACATATATGTACCTTCCAAGCTTTTGATTCTTAGGAATAGTCGAGTACATACACAAGTTACCGATGCATCAAGGTTAAACAACCTTCTCAGATTTGAATGAAGTATAGAAACTTTCATCGAGAGAATGATATAAGAAGTAATTATCTTCACATATTATCTTAAACTTACAACTACATGAAAGGAATGCATGCATGCATGCTTGTTTATCCTAATGCCTATATAAATGGCATGGTTCATACAAGATATAAATTCGTTCTATTCAAAATATCTAAGTCAAGCATAAGATTAACACCAAACATAATAGTAGTTTGTTGCAACTAGTTGACTCAAGCAGTATGTAATCTTACATATCATATCATACTTAACCAAAGCAAAAAGGTTACTAGATACGTATCACCTTATAAATCATCCGAAGGAACTTGAATAATCTTTGGTGATACCAATCACTTAAGCTTTACCATCATGTGTAATAGTTCTTTCATCATTTATAGAGTATGTATGAACTTTGAAGCATCTTTAAGCATGTGCCTTGACCAGCCATTATGCAAATGTCATTTATCTCTTTTTATGGCTGGACTCAAAATTCTTGCAAAACAAATTAATTTATTTTTGGTACCCAAATATTTTTGGGTCCTTCATGGTTAGTAAATTGTGTAATTCAAGATGCACGAAACTGTTTAGGTCTCCAAACATATTGATCTAACATAACTTTTGGCATAATTGCATGCATATACTTTATGTCCAGAATTGCCACAATAGTGGCATGTAATATGAGAAGAAGAGTGTTTACTTGCAGCTGCCTTATTAGTTGACTTGGAGCTTTCCTCAGTCAACTTGTTCAAAGTAGGACGTTTACCAGTAGATCCCTTTTCAATCGACTTATAGCTGTTAAACCAAGGAGACGACTTTGATCGATCAAAGTAGTGGTTGGGGGATTTGTGCAAGCTGCTTATTTGTTTGCGAAGCTCAAAATTTTCTTATTGAAATAAGTCATTTTCAACCTGGTATTCTTCGAGTAGAATATCCCACTCTTCCTTTCCTTTTTCAACTTTTTATATTCTTCAAGTTGGGTCGTCAAGTTTTTCTTGCCCCGTTTAGTCTTCTTGAGCTCATCAAGAATTTTTCTCATATCTTCTAAAGCTTGTTCTACGATATTTTGAAGTTCATTACATCTATCACAGTCTTGAGATTTTACCTCACTTGTTTAACTTGGGACCATGAAGCAGTTGCTTGTAGATTCCTCATGATCGTTGTCTGATATATCTTCATCACTCCAGGAACCAAAGGATTTTCTTTTCTCACTTATCTCACTTCGTGCCATGAAATAAAGGTTGTCAGCTCCACTATGATTTTTATCTGGCATATATTCATCACTCCATACGCTGGAAGATTTTCTTTTCCGATGGCCCTTGGATAGTTTTATTTTTAGTTCTGGACAATTGGCTTGGATGTGACCATAATTTCCGCATTCGTAGCATTTTCTATCATTATTTTTCTGCTCACGTATTTTATTACCTTTTCTAGAACTTGATTTGCCTCTTCCATTTTTCTTGCTTCTTCGCGTCGTGTTAGACACAACTCTAGAAAATAGTGCAATATCATCTTGATGTTTGCCTCCTTCTTCTTCGTCTTCACTTTCACACTCTGCAGTAGTTGATTTAGAACACAACACTCTTTTTCATCTCTTCATGGACATGATTTTTGAGGTGATTTTCTTCAAAGGCTGTAAGGTCTCTACGAAGTTCATCATATGATAGTGTGTTGAGATCTCCGTATTCAAGAGCAACAACTTTCGGTTGCCATAAAGTGGGTAAACTTCTTAGAATCTTTCTGACTTGTTCACCACTTGAATATGGTATTCCAAAGGATTTTAGATCTCTAATTATTTTGCTAAATCGGCCAAACATGCCTTCAATGGATTCATCATCCTTCATTGGAAACAACTCATAATCACGAATCAGAAAGTTTATCCTTATCTCTTTTACTTTACTGGTACCTTCATTGGTGACTTCAAGTTTATCCCACATTTCTTTTGTTGTATCACAACTGAATATTTTCTCAAATTCTTCTCCACTTATAGTATTGTATAATAGATTTTTTGCCTTTGAATTTATCTGCACAATTGCCATATGCTCGTTAGGATAATCATCAATATCAAGGGTTTCAGTAGATACTTGTCCTTCTGGTTTCTTTTCTGATTTAAACTGTGGGAGAGGAAATTCACCCTTCTTGATGACTCGCCATACTTTAACATCATAAAATTTGATAAAATCTTCCATTCAAACTTTCCAGTGAGTGTAATGCTGTCCGTTGAAGTATGGTGGTCTTAATGAAGAAGTCCCCTCTTGGAGTAAGGCTCCGATAACTGTGTGTGCTGACATGATCTTTTCTCACTTTCTGTTAAGTAAAAATAAAATTATGATACCTTACTGTGATACCAATTGAAAGTACAAGGGTGGGGGGGGGGGAATTGTAGCCTTTTTAAATTTTTAGTCGACTACTCTTCAGACCTAGTCGACTTATGCGGAGACAACACGCACATAACTGTTAGTCCTTTCGATTTAAGCAAGTGTTAATCACAATAAACAATAAAAGAACAAAATATAATTTGAGAGCAATAAAGCAAATGACACCAAGAATTTTTATACTGGTTCGGAACCAATATGGTATCCTAATCCAGTCTTCTTGAGTTGAAAAAGTGTTGTCTTTTAGAGCTCTTTGTAAATTGAATTGAGTACAACCTTTGTGGTTTTCATCAATCACCACCAACGTTGACAGGGTTGGTTTTCACTCGCTCACTAACAACGAACAAGAGTTGGTTTTCACTCACTCACCAATAACGACCCTCTGGTTTTTACTCGCTCACCAAAGAAACGAACAATGACACAACCTCTCGGACACACTGCCTCTCCAATATTTTTCTATCTCTCTTCTCTCTTTGTGTACACAGTAAATCTAAAAGTGAATTACAATTCTTGTTAAGAGTAGAATAAAGAACTTGTAGTTGGGTAGAAAATTGTATAGAAGGTTGCGTGAGTTTGTTGTTGCAGGTGCTTTCTCTTTTATACTTGGTCGTTGAATATTCTAGCCGTTGCAATGGTCTTCTAATTTTGAAAAAAGATTTCCTTTGGTGCTGCTCCAACTTTTCTTTACTGCTTCTTGCTTTTTTGAATATGATTTCGATCCTTGTCTCAATTAAGTATGATGTTGAAAGAGTAACTACTCTTTCCTTTGAGCACAAATGAATATCCATACTTCAAGCCATTTTGTACAGATTTGATCTCACATGATTTGAGATCTTTTACTTTACAATTCCAAAAATCAAGGCTATATTATTTAATGCCTTTTGTATAAAAGATTCTTTCCATGTAAGTCATATGAACTTGGACGTTTCCATGTGTACCGGAGGAATTGTCTTTCTTTCAATGTAAGAATGATTCTCTTTCTTTTAAAGATTCGATACTGATGAGATTCTCTTCCTTTGCCTCCTCATACTTCGTTCCTTTTCCGATAGATCTTAATATATCTTTGACTCATTTCTTGATCTTGAAAAATAATCTCTTTCCATAATATAGATTATATTATACCCATAATATATTTTTTTTCCATAAAAATATATTCTTCATTGGCCTTGTAGTATCTCTTCCATATAGTATCTTTCTTCCACAAAATAATAGACCTTTTCCATGATTTTAGCAACTTTTCTTTCAAGATGTTAAAAAACTTTCCATCCATAATTTCCGTAGATTCTTCCTCTGATATTGTAGTAAGCCATTCAATATTTGAAATTTCACTTTCAAATATTATTCCTTCTATGACACTTGGAGATTAAAATCTATGAAAGTAATCTTCCTTGATAAATTCTTCACATGATATTCTCTTTCCCATAATTGTTTGAATCTTTACCAGCATCTTTGAATGAACATGTACAAGAATAAGATTATGATCAAAATTAATACGTGAAACCTTGAAGCTAAAACATAGTACGAAGAATGCGGCGACACTCATCCAGGAAACCCTGGGCATCATCTGTCGCCAGTCCACTGAAGGTAGAAGGGTGGTTCTTCTTGTACCTCTCAAGTCTAAGTTGTTCTTCCTTGGATGTTGCTGCCATAACCACGGTCTAAACTAATACCATAGGCTATGTCGGCATGATACCTGAAACCTGACCAACATGATCTCGCTACTCTGGAGTGTGGGCGGCGGGAGTCTGAGCTCCTCCCCCAGTATGTGAAGTAGCTGGTGCACCCGGAATCAATCCCGCCTGAGTCAATGTACCAATCATACTCAGGAACTGTGCCAAGGTCTTCTGAAGTCCGGGGGTAATAGTAGGGGCCTCCGGTACCTGCCCCTCAACTGGAATTACTGGCGGCTCCTCAACGGATGCTCTGGTAGGTGCCCTAGCTGCGACACGTGCTCCTCGTCGGCCTCTTCCTCTGCCCCTAGTGACATTTGCTCCGAGGGTAACTTCATCAGGGACTACAGCTTGTGTGCTCACCATCTGTGAGAGAATGGAATGATAAAAGTTCAAACTTTGAAATCAATGAACTCGCACGATGGGAATGAAGGAAGTGAAATTGTCCTAATAGTTCTGTAGCCTCTCGAAGATAAGTACAGACGTCTCAGTACCGATCCACAAGACTCTACTAAACTCACTTATGACTCGTAGCACCTATGAACCTAGAGCTCTGATACCAACTTGTCACGACCCAAATTTTTCTCCGTTGGGTATCGTGATGTCACCTAGTCTTAAGTACAAGGTAAGCCTAACATTTACGAAAATACAACAACAACAATTTAACTTTCTAATAATCTCTAAAATGAATTCTTTATACAATAAACATATTCCCATAATCCGGTGGTACAAGTCATAAGCTCTATAGAATCTTTACTATAACTTCTAAATACAACTGTTCAGAAGTAAATAAAACAGTGTATGAACAAAACAGGACGGTGACTCCAAAACCCGCGAACGCTGTAGCAGGTTTTACCTTCAGTATCCACAACAGCAATCCGCGCTGCTAGCTAATGATCAACCGGCTACACAATACCTCAAATCTGCACAAAAATATGCATAAGTGTAGTATGAGCACACCACATCGGTGCCCAATAAGTATCAAGACTAACCTCAGTGAAGTAGTGACGAGGACTAGTCAAGACACCCACTGGTCTAATAATCTGAACTAGTGTAAGTATAGGAACAATGGAATATGATATCTACACAAAGACTACACAATATGGCTAACAGTACAGTAAATTCAATAAGGAAGGACCCAATAAATATCAGCGAAAAACCATGAAATAACACAAAAGAGTGAATGAAACACAAACTGAATCCGGAATCACATATACAACAAGGACAAATAATAACTCAGCAATTACAACCACTTTTGAATAAAGTTTTATTCCACTCCATGAGGTACAAAACCTCGGAAAAATCACAACTCACGGGTCCCAATATCTGAACCCTAACATTTGGCACCTTGTGCCCTCATTTCAGCTAATAACTATATGTACGACTCACGTGCCATTTAAAGTCATTCACACATAGAAGGTAAATACAATAAGGGTATCAATACTCAACAATAGCATGAAAACTCCTAAATCCTATAAGAGTGCTTAGCTACGTGTATGCTTGTGCAGGCGTCTTAAGATAGTTCAAACCAGCTAGAAAGCATAAGACAAGGAAAGGGACAACACGTACAAATGTTTTCTCACAACTTTCACAAGAATAAACTCGCACAGTTAAGTGTACCATTACTCAACATCAACAACAAGAATGCCCCCAGGCCAACACAAGTCATCATAAAACAATCCCTGACACAACCCACCTTGTCTCGCCACGTGTGCAATAGTAAAGCATATGCCCGCCTTGTCTCTCCACATGCGCATAATCATGTTCCCACCTTGTTTCGCCACATGCGCAATACACATATACATATCCCACCTTGTCACGCCGTATGTGCAATATCAATAGTAATCACGGCACGACAGAAACCTCGTGCAAATCCCCATATCAACAACCGCACGGAAAAAACCTCGTGCATCACCACAACAAGTACAACAACAACAATGATAATAATATAAGATACAATAAATAAATCAACTCAAGAACCTTCAATCACAAGAAAAAGGTAAACTAGTTAATAGGGAAGAACAAAATAAGGAAAAACTAGGCATGATAGGAACAACTCAACAAGGAAGAAAGTAATATGTAACAATAGTTCCACACTGTACGGTCCAACAACAAGAACCTAACACGAGTTCAATAATTCTAATTAAGGGTAAGTCCACTAAGGAATAGAACCTCTAAGCTTATTATAAGGTTGGAAAAATTACGGGAAGAGTACAACCAATTCAACTAAATGTAAGCAACGAGAAGATCATTATAACTCCAAATAAGGGAGCACATTTACAAAACAAGAATAACTAGTACTTTAAATAGGGATAAGCAGTTAGGGAGAAGGCAACATGACAATGGAAAAGATAGTAGTCTCAATTAAGGCACATATGAACCAAATATAAATAAGAGTGAATCATGAAGCAAATAATTCTAATTAAGCCGGTAAAGGTGAGTCTAGTAATTTAAGGAACGTAATCATACAAGAACAACTACATATTCAATGAATACAAGATACTAGGAAAAACTAAAAGGCCAACTCCCAACACATAAATGTGAGTACGTACTCGTCACCTCACGTACACGGGCTACAATCAACATAGAAGACTCAAATCCTAAGGGGTAGTTCCCCCACACAACCCGATACTCTAAAATGAACTCCTCGGGGAGAAGACCTCCGGATGAATCAAATCTAACTAAAATAATTTCAAAGCACAAATAAAACTCAAAAGAAACTATTTTGGATCATAAAGTTGCAATATTTATAAGAATCTAAAAATTGAACCAAAACTCGACCCCCGGGCCCGCACCTCGGAACCCGACAAATTTCACAAAATCCGAACACTCATTCCGATACGATTTCAACCATACTAAAATTATCAAATTGCGATACCATTTCGTCCCTCAAATCACGAATTTTTCATTCGAATACTTTCTTCAAAAACTGACATTTTTCTCAACTCAAAACAAAAAATAAATGATAGAAATGAAAATAAAATCATGGAATATATTAGTCTAGGTGAAGAACACTTACCCTATCGATTTGCTTGAAAATCCCACAAGGAATCGTTCAAAAACCGAGCTCGACAAGTCAAGTTATGTTAAAAATGACCTAACCCTCGATTTGGAAGATATATTCTGCTGCACAGGTATTATTATCGCGGGAGGAGTAATGCGATCGCGAAGAATAAAAATTGCTACTGCCCAGAATGCACTACACGATCGCGTACTGAGCATTGCGATCGCGAAGAAGGGGAAAATGATGAGGCCAAGTACTGCACTACGCGATCACGGGAGATAATATGCGATCACAGAAGAGGAAGGGAAATCACAAGCTGCTGCTGCTAAGCTACGCGAACGCGCGCACTGAGATGCGAATGTGGAGGAAGCAGAAAAATACATATGCAATCGCAGACCAACATATGCGAACGCGAAGAAGGATAAATTTGGCAGGTCAACATTACACTGCGCGATCGCAACTGGAACTACGCGATCGCGGAAGAGAACTTCAGACACCAGAAATAGCAGTTCAAAAATAGGAAAAAATGACTCGTAGCCCATCTGAAACACACCCGATACCCCGTCTAAAATCAAAAAAAGGTTCTATAACCTAACACGGGCTCGCTCGGGTCTCAAATCACATCAAACAACGCCGAAAAAGCAAATCGTGCCACGAATCGAACTTATAAATTTTCAAATCTTCCAACATCTAAAACTCGCGCCGAAACCTATCAAATCAACCCGGAATGACGCCAAATTTTGTAGACAAGTCCCAAATGATATAATGGAGCTGTTCCAACTCTCAGAATCGCATTCCGACTCCGATATCACCAAAGTCAACCATTGATAAAATGTTTCCACTTTTAAACTGTAACTTTTCGCCGAAATGCTCCAAATTACCCTACGGACCTCCAAATCCAAGTCCGTACGCACGCCTAAGTTCAAAATCACCATACGAAGCTGTTGAGATCATACAAAACCCATTTTGGAGCCGTTTACACAAAAATCAAATTTCGGTCGAATTCTCACAGTTTAAGCTTCCGAAACTAGAATCCTTCTTCCAATTTAATTTCGAATCATCCGGTAACTGAATTCAACCATGGACGCAAGCCGATACACATAATATGAATCTATACAAGACCTTATGCCGCCGAACAAAACTTAAATTCTCAAATTGATCGACCTGGTCGTTACATTCTCCCACTACTCGAACGTGCCAAGAATCACCTCGAAGTCTTCAAATCACTGAATGCACACGTCCAACATACACCCGAGGGTGATCTCATGTCACCCAATCCACATAAGCCTGACGATACCATCCCGACTGTAATTTAACTTTTCTACCAACACTAATAAGCCTTAGAGTCAAAATTTTCACCTTCCATTCATTTCCAAAAGATTCGATTCTAAATCCACACCCGTTATTAGTCTCAACCAGCTGCAACAACTCATTCCTACCCCCACATGGTACAATCAAACAACATAACACACCACACACATGCCCATAATAACACTTCTGATCACAATAGCTGCTCGTAAGCCAAACCAACACCGACATATAGCCTCATATTCGATAGGAACCCGTTTCAAATCTTCTCAACACTGACGATGATTCAAGAACCACGAAGACCTCATAACTATGCACCCGAACCAACAAGTCACCACTAACACCATCGGGCACACACCTCGCAAGCTAAAACTCAAGAAGCACAAAACGAAAATGACTGAATATATAGAGAAAAACACATAAGAGGAATATCAAACAAGCCCGACATGCACAACTCTCTATCAATAACATTCTACGAATTAGTTTTTAGATAGGAAAATCAAGTACATGAAAACAATAAGGATCTCATCCTGGTATGGCTCTCCACCGCGGCAGGCAGCCCGGCTCAAACATATCAAATCTCATGAAATCGAGAGGACATCACCCTCAACTCTAAATCACGGGTCAAATATCCATCATACTAATCGAAATCTTCCACTAACTCATTTCTGCCAATAAAATCACAAAACTTACTGAACTCTGAGGAATCACGCCAAAACCTACCATAATGAACAATAAGGACTCACTTCTAATCTCACCACTCTCCATGATGGATAAAACCATGATAGACATGACTACCACTCACAGAACTTCCCAACAGGGGCAAACACGTAAACAGAGTTCAAAATCATAAAACTCACTCATAAATGAAACACAAATAAGGGAACTCGTCCCGATAAGCATAACCGAAATGAAATACGAATGATACACTCTATAACAAATCAAAACATACATGTATGATAACATCTGGCACATCGACCTCCATCATACTATATGAAACACATCAACGGGTCTATCCTCCCCCTCTTTGGTGCCCCCTACTCGCCTGAATACCTCATTGTGTCACATCTGCCCGAAGCCTAGGACAATATCTCACCAGGTGGATGATTTCTCCATACTCAAAGAAACCTCTCTATTGACGTGGCTGTGGAAACTGTGCAGTACGAGTACTCTGAGACCCATGAGCACCTGAAACACCGTGCAAAGCTGGAAGTGAAAACTGAACTGGCTGACCCAAAAAACCTCTACCATGTTGTACTCTGCCTCCAAAATAAGGACCAGTAGATCTCTACAGCCTGCGAGGCCTCCTCGCCTCCCTGACCTCTCTCTACTGGCCTCGCCTGTCCTCTCTCTCATAACCCCGCCTGTCGCCTCTCTCCTGATCCCATATGTCCTCAACTTTGCGAGTGATCCTTACCACCTGCTGAAACAAAACATCTGACTCTAACTCCTAAGACCCTTAATGAATCTACGAACACGCTCTCTAACTGTAGCGACAAAAGTAGGTGCATGTTTGGCCAAATCACTGAATTTGACGACATACTCTGATACTGACATAGTGCCCTGGCGTAGCTGCTTGAACTCCGCGCGCCACGTATCTCGCAAGGACTGAGGTACAAACTCTTTCAGGAACATCTCTGAAAACTGAACCCATGAAAGTGAAGCTGACTCGGCCGGACTACCCAACTCATACGCCCGCCACTACTGATAAGACGCTCCCCTGAGATGAACTGTAAAAAAAGCAATCCACTCATCTCCACAATACCCATAGTGAAAGTAAAAGAGGGGGGGGGTGAATTGTTGCCTTTTTAACTGCTGCCGCTAAGCTACGCAAATGCGGGCACTGAGATGCGAATGCGGAGGAAGTAAAAAAATACATACGCGACAGCAGACCAACCTATGAGAATGCGAAGAAGGAAAAATATGGCAGATCGACATTACACTACGCGATCGCAGAAGAGAACATCCGACACCAGAAATAACATTTCAAAAATAGGAAACAATGACCCTAGCCCATCCGGAACACACACGATACCCTTGAGACCCCGTCTAAACACACAAACAATTTCAATAACCTAACACAGGCTCGCTTAGGGTCTCAAATCACATAGAAAATGCCGAAGAAGCAAATCGCGTTACGAATCGAACTTATGAATTTTCAAATTTTCCAACTTCTAAAATTCGTGCCGAAACCTATCAAATTAACCCGGAATGATGCCAAATTTTGCAGACAAGTCCCAAGTGATATAACGGAGCTGTTCCAACTCTCGTAATCGCATTCTGACCTCGGTATCACCAAAGTCAACCATTGGTCAAACCTTTCCACTTTCCAACTTCAACTTTTCGCCGTAATGCTCCAAATTACTCCACAAACCTCCAAATCCAAATCCAAATCCAAATCTGGGCGCACGCCTAAGTTCAAAATCACCATACAAAGTGTTTGCGATCATCCAAAATCTATTCCGGAACCGTTTACACAAAAGTCAAATTCCGGTCGAATTCTCACCGCTTAAGCTTTCGAAACTAGAATCCTTCTTCCAGTTCGATTTTGAATCATCCGGTAACTGAATTCAACCACGCACGCAAGTCGATTCATATAATATGAATTTATACACGAACTTATGCCATCGAACGGAATGACCGGCCGTTTCGTTACACTTCACCCATGTGTAGGGCGTATAACTGCTTCTTCAGGTACAATTTATTTGTTAGCGTTTTGGACATGTATAGGATTTCCAACCTTGTCAAAATTCCACATGCAGTGTCTTCATCAATGATGTTATTTACCACATCATCTGATAAGTGCAACCTGATTGCACTAGTAGCCCTTTCATCCAAGTCAGCCCAATCCTCAACTTCAACGGTATTAGGCTTTTTGGCATCGACATCTAGTACATTTTGTAAACCTTGTTGAATGAGTAGATCCCTCGTCCTTCTTTTCCATGTAAAGAAACCGATATATCCATTAAACTTTGCTACCTCGTGCTTTACTCCGGACATTTTTATTTTTCACCAAGTATAGTACTACCGACAATGAATAATATTTTTGTGAACACGAAGAACCTGTGCTCTGATACCAGTTGTTAGGAATAAACCCCTTACAGAAATAATATTCACGGTAATAAAAGAGTAATAATAACGCAGCACCGAGATACAGTAATTAACAAGAATAAAAGAGTAACAACGACACCAATATTTTTAGGTGGAAAACCCTTTTGAATAAGGGAAAAAATCACGGCTCCGAAAGGAGAAAATGATGTCACTATAGAAAGGAATTTTACACTTTGTAGGTCTGAGTAAAATACTCCAAAGACCACTACAACACTCAAAAAAAATAACCATCTTTTGATATTCCGACCTCACTACAATATCACTCACTCTCTATTTTTCTCACAAACTATTTTCTTATACCCTGTCTGTGAAACCTCACTCTTTCTTCCTAACTCTCAGATATATTTTTCCTCTGAGATTGGTGTATTGAGATGAGAGCCGAAGCTCTCCTTTTATAGGAAGATGTTTAACAAAAGAATTAGACCCTTTGACTAAAGCTTATTTTTAAGATGAATACGGGTTATTGATAATCAAGGTAATGGAGAAAAATGAATAATAGACAATATTGCAGAAATATAGAAAATCAAAGTTAATTGTATTCGAGAATCAGATGCCTATACAAGTTGTATTCCCCTCCCTTATATATGAGATTCTTATAACGTACGACTCTTGCTATGGTTGCTCATTAGTGACTAATTATGGCATTAATGAGGCACTACAAAGGATTACGGTAATTGGGGTACGGTTACATAACGTTCGAGTAATCAATTATGGGTTTTTGAATCTACCCGTACCTTTGTCTAGATTCATTCTGACCGTGCCTCTCTCCTGTTTCGATCAGGTTGAATTTCCCGTGGCTGATAAGCTCGAGGGATTACTGAATCGTGCCTCTTTGTACCGTACCTCTTCAAAGAATCACATCCAGCTGTCACATTTTCCTTTGTCCACGTGACTGGCTGAGTTGTCAAAGCGGCATATCTCGCCCCTGAGCGATTTCCACAGTGTCCTTCGTGGACTTCTTTCATCACAAATTCCGTTTGGTTAGGTCCGAGGCATTTAGCTAGGGGTCCTCCGAACATCTTGCGATAAAGTGAGTTGCGAATAAGGCAGTACCGTGCAGCTTTGCGGCGAAGTGCTTGAGCTGCTTTCCTGTCTTCAGGTACGATGCCATTCTGCAAGAAATTAAGAATTTCGTTGCTCCAGTCCCATGTTAGGTTTTTGAAAGTTACCTCATTCCTGTCCTGGTCTATTATTGAATGAAATAGTTGGATGACAATTGCATTGTCTTTGTTCGTTACTTCTGCGACTGCTGCGAGGTTAGCTAATGCATCTGCTTCTGCATTTTCCTCTCTAGGTATTTGCATTACCTTTCGTGTTTTGAATTGCCTCACGAGCTCTCGTGCTTTTTCAAGATACTGTTGCATTCTAGTCTCTCGAGCGATGTAATTCCCCTATATCTGATTTACTACCAGTTGGGAGTCACTGTTGATCATAATTTGCTCGATTGAGAGTTCCCGTGCGAGTTCAAGCCCTGCAATAACAACTTCGTACTTTGCTTCATTGTTAGTTATAGGATAACACTTGATAGCTTGCCGTGTCTTTTCACCTGTGGGTGATATTAAGACTATGCCTAAGCCAGCACCTTCTATATTTGAAGAACCATCGGTGAACAAGGTCCATAGGACTGGATTAGCACCGTTAAAGAGTTGTAACTCTTTTTCTACTTTAGGTACAAGGCTATTACTAAAGTCAGCAACAAAATCAGCCAGTATTTGAGACTTAATTACAGTCCTAGGCTGATAGACTATTTCATGCTGACTTAATTCTATGACCTACTTGGCTAATCTTCCTGACAATTCCTGTTTATGCAGAATATTTCTTAAAGGATATGAGGTCACAACGGTGATTGGGTGGCATTGAAAATATGGTCGTAACTTTCTAGATGCCATTATTAAAGCTAAGGCTAACTTTTCCAGATGTGGATATCTAGTCTCAGCATCTAGCAAAGTTTTACTTACATAATAGATAGGTGATTGTTTACCTTTTTCTCCTCTTACCAATACTGCACTTACATCAATTTTTGAGATNGAAGAATTTAAAACTTTTTCCGGAAGATTTAGAAATAAACCTACCCAAAGCTGCTATTCTCCCTGTCAGTCTTTGAACTTCCTTTTTATTCGTTAAAATGTCAGGTATTTCCTCTATAGCTTTAATTTGAGCGGGATTTACCTCTATTCCTCTATTTGATACGAGGAAACCCAAAAATTTACTTGATTGCACTCCGAAAGCGCATTTCTCTGGATTTAACTTCATGTTATACCTGCGTAAAATATCAAAAGCAGTAGAGAGATGCTGGAAATGGTCTTGTGCTTATGTTGATTTTACATACATATCATCAATATAGACTTCCATCGTCTTTCCAAGATGTTTTTGGAACATTTTAGTCACTAATCTTTGATGGGTGGCTCTGGCGTTTTTAAGCCAAAAGGCATAACTTTATAACAGTAAGTCCCCCTGTTTGTAATGAAGGAAGTTTTTTCCTCATCTGAGGGATTCATTTTAATATGATTATAACCAGAATATGCATCTAAGAAGCTCAATAATTCATGACCTACTGTGGCATCAATCATTTGATCTATATGTGGCAATAGGAATGAATCTTTAGGGCATGCTTTATTTAAGTCAGTATAATCTATGCATACTCTCCACTTGCCATTATTTTTAGGTACTACCACGGTGTTTGCTAGCTAGTTAGGTTACGTTACCTCTCGTATCGAACCAATCTTCAAGAGTTTCTGTACCTCTTCGTCGATCACTTGGTTCTTGAATGGTCCTTGTTTTTTTTCTTCTGCTTAACAGGTACAAAGGATAGATCTTCATAGTTTATGAGACATCACTTCTGGTGGGATGCCTGTCATATCTGAGTGGGACCATGCAAAGGAGTCTGGGTTAGCCTTTAAATAATCAATTAACTTACCTCTTCGAGCAGGGCCTAGCCTCGTGCCTATATAAACTTTTTGCTCAGGCTTTTGTTCAGATAGTGGAACAACTTCGAGCTCCTTCGTAGTTTTTTTGGTGTGCTCATCTTCCTCCGGTTCATGAACGACGTCCGGTATGGAATCTGCATCTGTGTGGTATAGTACACCTTCCGTGGTAACTTGATTTTCCTCCTCGTAAGTATTTTCTTTCGTACCTGTTTTAGCAATAATACCTTCCGTACCTATTTGGTTAGTAATTTCTTCCATTCCTGTTTGGGCTTCGTTACCTATTTGGGAGATTCCTTTATCTCGTAATTCTTCCATCTCTATTTTCTTGATGTCTGCTGATCGCCTTTGATTTGTTGAATCCCCCATTCAGAGGGGAATTTAATTACCTGATGCAACATGGAGGGTTTTGCTTTCGTGTCGTGGATCCATGGTCTTCCCATGATCACGTTATAAGCCATGTCAGTGTCGATGACTTGGAACTTGGTACTTTTGATCCCCCCCCTCAGCATAAGTGCTAAGCTCAATTTCTCCTTTTGTTATAACCGTAGAGTTATCAAATCCTGATATGGCTCGTGCCCTTGGGATTACTTGATTCCCTCGTAGCATTTCTTCCACGACTCTTAGCAAAATGATATTGACTGAACTGCCTGGATCAATCAATACTCTTTTTACGTTAGTGTCATGAATAAGTAAAGATATTACCAGAGCATCATTGTGCGGAAGCATTATTCCGCCGATATCTGCATCATCGAAGGTTATATTGTCTTCTTCCATATTTTCACGAGCCCGTTTTCTATGTGTAATTGTGAACTTTGTGGTTGTTTTGCAAATCACTCCGTTTACTTCTTCACCCTCGTGTATCACGTTGACGGTTCGTTTTGGAGAAGGAGGCTTTGGGGGCTCCTGCCTGTTCCTCATATATGCCTGTTTACCTTTATCACTAAACAATTATGTTGAATAGCCCTGTTTTAATAAATTTTCTACTTCACCTTACAAAAATCTGTAATCCGCAGTTTTGTGCCCATGATCGTTGTGAAATTCACACCAGTGATCTGGGTTTCTTCTACTTCGATTTGACCGCATCTCTTTGGGCCACTTAACCTTCCCATGTTCCTCAATATTGAGACAAGTTCAGTAGTACTTACATTAAAAGTATGATCCCCAATTTGAGTACTACCTCTAGATCGTTCATCTCGATCTTTTCTGGATCTAGACGAGGATGAGACTACGTCTCTTCCCTGTGGTCTATAGTCCGACCTAGTATTTTCGAACTTGGGGCGGATATCGCGTCCTGAGGGTCCTAAGAAAGGATCGTACCTGTTTTTACCTGATCTTCTATCTGATTCAGGACGTCTGGATCTGGAATGATCTTCATCTCTCGAACGAGCAATGATATCTTCTTCTATTCTGAATTTAGTACTGTACCTGTTATATACATTGTGCCATGTTGTAGCGGGGAATTCTCTTAGACTTTACTTAAGCCGTCTCGTGGCTTCTGAGCTTTTATCGTTTACGTTTCTTGCAAATGCCATGGATGCCCAATTATCAGGCACCCTGGGTAACTGCATTCTTTCTCGTTGAA